>CAMZMU010000098.1:18022863-18249038 GCA_947311845.1 Poa pratensis
TATAAAATTTACAACAAAAGTGTCCATTGCCTTTTGATGCTTTTTGTGCAGCAATTTAGGGTGCGCAATGGGGATCACGAGGGAAGATACATGGGCAACCCAAGCATTTGATGGACCTATACGAGTAAATATGTCAAGGAAGAACCTACCCCAGATGAAAGTGGTAAAATTTGAAATATTCAATTTCCATGCATTCGATATTTTGCTTACTTCATCACGAGTTGTGTACTTGCTAGGAAACTGCAAATAAATTATCCATTCCTGATTTAGCTTTCCTAGCATGCCTTGCAACATGATAAGAGTTATAATTTGGGTGCCTTGATAGCTTTTCGCATTGCTGCCATTCGCGAGAAAGGTGGATTTTGTGGAGGACTCATTGCTTCTCGTTTATTTAGCTATGCATGGTGTAGTACTCTCCCTAATGATTTGCAGCTTTCTTTAGAGAGGCTCGATTTTGCTTCCATGGGAGGCAATGGCTTTGGTTACTAGTTGGTCTACTTTGAATAATCTATCTTACGAGGTGCCTTTTTGCCAAGAAGGTGAGGTGGAAAATGGTTAAATCTGAGGAATAGTCGCTTTGCCTGCACCACGTTTGTTTGATCTTGGTTTCAGGAATGTTTGGTCAGTCACCGAGGATGAATTCGATGCGTACTTGAGGGAACATGCCCTGCACACAGAGGATATGGAGAATGGGCGACGAGGACTCCACTCAGTTTTCGGGACTGGGGGCTCGCGCCCCTATCCTGGGATGCTGGACCCTCTGCCTCGTCTCCTCTCAGCGGAGCCGGATGTTGAGCACGCCCAGTATGACCCGCGGCTTGGAATTCCTACCCGCGTTATTATTAACCTCCACTTAGGCCAAAACCTAAGTCTTGGGGGGAGGTATATCGAATGTCACTCATTTACATATCATATCTTGTCGATACTTTGTATATCCATGTTGCAGTTTTCTTTCTTTCTTTTTAATTGTTTACCTTTTATGCTGCATTCCAAACACAAAAGACCAAAAATATTTCTGTTGTTTCTCTCATTGTTTCCATTAAGTTTTAGTACTAGTTTGTTTAGTTTTAAAATTCGGTTTGTTTATTCAAAAATCCAAAAATATTTTGCTTTATTGTTTGTTTCTTTTTGCTCTTGTTTTCAAAAACTCGAAAACCCAAAAATATTTGTTGTTTTTTTTGGTTTTGTATAGTGTTTTCAGAGTTGGACAGCCATCCGTGACTCCGATGGAGCTTGTTTTCATTCTTATCATTCGAGCAACACAAGTGAAAAAGCAATAAGATGATCTACAACAACTTGAGTTGGGGTGAGAGGCTGGTATGAACTCTATTTGTTTTCATTTTGTACAATACTCATCTATGTGAGCATGCTTAGTTGGTTCATGTGAGGTATATGTCATTTAGTGGATGCTTAGTAGTTCTTGTTCTCTCATGATCGGTCCCAATTTATTAATAGTGGTAGCATGTTATGTTGATGTTTGCTTGCATTGTTCTATTCATAGAGGGTATGACATATGTGGTATCCTCCTCTGAATAATTCATTTCGAATTGACTTGGCACATGCTCATGCATGCATATGACTGAAAAACAAAAGTCAATTAAGCCTTGATGATTTATTTTGACTCAGAGTTCTTGTATCACTTTTATGCCTCAATTAATTTCATTTTGTCGCAAGCATGATTATGACGATTATTGCTCTCTTGATTGTCGCTTCCCAGTCTATTGCTAGCCTTCACTTGTACTGAGCGGGAATGCTGCTCGTGCTTCCAAAACCATGAAAACCAAGTTATTCCAAATGTCTACCATAAAATACCTATGCATGGCATTTCGAACATTCAAGTAAATTTTCAGTGCTACCTTTAAAACCTTCAAAGTACGTCTTGTTGGATATATGCCCTAAGGCAATCATATTGATGATGATATTTCCACATGTTTATGAATCTCTGACAAAAGAATAATGTCATTTTCTGTCCCTTGAATAAACTCATGATATTGGTTAATGATACGTGATTCATTGTGAAACCCATTTATCTCTATGATGTTATTCTAAATAGGTTCCTGGTCAACAATCATATGAGGGAGGCATATGATTCAGTGACTAGCACATGTATTGATGGATGATCATGTTTCACGGATCATTGACATGGAGATTCGATCAATAATGTGGACTCATGTTGAGAACATGGAGTGGACTGACCCACCATGAGACACTGTGAGATATCCATTCTTTCATGTCATCAGCTGATCTCATACAATGTGTATGCTGATTCCTTAGACCTGAGATCTTCACGTGAGCTTGGGATGTGTAAGGGCTTTACTTTGGGGCTATCAACGCTACACCGTGAAAGGGTAGCTATAAAGGTAGCTTCGGTTTGGTCACAAAACATGCTGCAAGTCATGGTTGATCAAGATGGGATTTGCCCTCCGTCCAACGGAGATATATATCTTGGCCACTCGAATGACCGGATCCAGAAAATGTATGGCCGTACTCTCGGTTAAGTGTTAACCGTGTTTCAGGGATTCCGCTCATGGATATCGAGAAAGATGATCGGGCTATTACAAGGATGACAAGTTCTCACCTTGAGCTTAATAAATATCGTGAGGCAAAAGGAACAAGTGTACAATATTGTGGAAGGTTCGTCCGATATGATCTTTACGTGTATTTGGGAGTCGGCACGTCTTGCTAGAGGCCGCTACCGATTATTGGTCGAGTATGTACTCGCGCATGTCCATTTTTACGTGAACCTATAGGGCACACACTTAAGGGGTATGGAACAGAAGACTGGATACGATCCATCTCTTATTGGGTTTTATAGTGCTAATGGGCCTCTAATGTAGAAGCCTATTAGGAGGATTATATATAGAGAGGAGTGGGCAGCAAAAAGGCACGAGTGGAAACCCTAGCTGCCGCACTCTCTCCACCAGATCGCGCCATCGGAGCTAGCACGCCGACCGCGGTGTTCCATCCCTGTATGTGTGGATACCGATAGAGGTGTCACACTTGGGGCGCTTGGACGATCCATTCATGGGATCCACGAGGTGTTGTTCGTGGGATCGCAAGGAGAAGGAGTAGTACGACTACACGGCATCGGCGCGCTACATCGACAGTCTTCCGCTGCACTGCGCGTCGAGAGGTAATTCGTGCTCCGTGATCGATTACTTGCAGGGGTTCCTTGGGATAATCGCGGTAGAAATTTTGATTCGTGCTAGCGTAGCCTACCACGATTCCCTACAGTGGTATCAGAGCCATCCTATTTAATTTTCGATTCGGAGCGGGGCACAATGAGTTGTGCCGGGGGCGGATTTGATCCGCGCCGTGGCAGATGCAATCTGCGCGCGGTTTCTTTCTGATCCATGAAGCAGATTCGATTCATGTGATGACTGGATCGCGGACGTCGGCAGATTTGATTTGCCCACCGTCCGCAGCGGCGTACGTCCGAACCAGTCGATTTGTTTTTGCCCTGCAATCGGACAGATTGTCGATAAGATCGATGGGTTTCTGATTAGATCGGAGTCCCTTGCGGCCCAGACGTGCTAGTAGATGTGATGTACTAGTCGTCTCTGGTTTGTAGGGGTCGTTTGATTTCTGTTCCGGGAGCCGTCGGGTGATTCAGATGGAATGACTGGTTCCGGCGGCGAAGGCCTGACTAGCTCAGGCCGATGCATGCCCTCCCTGGTATGAAGGTTTTCCTGTTCCCTGTATCTGCACATGAGCATCCTTTTATCCTAATTGCTAATTAGTAGATATGATCTATATATATTAGCCAACTGGTTAAACTAGTACTCATATGCACCCAGTCTTGCTTACTGAAATTGTTTCAGAGGATAATTCCTTTTGGTCTTGTAATCTGCAGTCTGCACTCCAATTAGCTACATAGTGATGCAGAGATAACGGAAGCAGCTGAATGCCAGGTCGTGAGCATGTGTGTTTTTCACGATGCGCTATTGGAATTGGTGGCCGGCATTGCTGATGCTCTCAAGCGAGCATGCGGCATTGCCGTTTCTGACGGACTGTACACACATGGTAAAAGGTAATAATGGCTAATACGATTAGTCAGTATTGATTAGTATATCTGATATACAATCATGTGTGTCTTCCGGCCGGACGATACGTATACTGATACTGTGATACATAATGAGCAAGATCGTTTCATACATGGATACTAGTAGGTACGATACATTTGTGTTTTTCCTTCCCATGCAAAGCTGCGGCAACGGACTAGATACGATCTTTTGTTGTTTTAGCCAGCCTGGTAAATGTTCTTCTAATGGTGATTAGCAGCTAGTAGATGTGATCTGCTATTTGAACATAAACCGGCATGTGTGGAAGAGAACAGATGTAAAGTACTGGCTGTACTCGATGCTGCATGATGATGCATATATAAGAAAACAAGAGACATGTTATTTAATCCATGTGATGGATTTGGGAATTGAGCACAATCCTGGCCGTGGTTTATAGCTGATCGATCCATGAGATGGATTAATAGTTTAGTCCATGTGATGGATTAATTTCTTATGAACCATGAGTTGGATTAGTTATAACATAGATGCGATCTATTGTTAGATACTGGTATATGTACATCTGTACACGTATTTGATACTGGTTCAGAGTAAGCGCACATGCTGATTTTATATCTGGCTTAGTGTTGGAGCAGTTTCAGATTTGATCTGTAGAAGTGACGTGCTCCAATGCTAATTTTTATTATCAGATGCTGCGTAAGTAAACAATGGCAGATATGATCTGCAGGTTCTTCTTGAACATTATGTGGTCGTGTGACGACGTGTGTTTACAACCTTTGCTGAATTTTATTATTGGTTGATGTGATCAACCGAGAGCGCTTATGGTTGGTACTTGTCGATTCGATCAACTAGTTGTACCGACTTATGAATGCTTTTGTCAGCTTAGTTGGAAAAGAGTTTTCCGAAAGTCGAGTAAATGTTACTCGTGTATATACTGGTTATAAAGTGTTATAACACAGTAAGTAAATATATATATGCGTGTTGATTAATAAGATTAATCTTAGTTCCTCTCGTTTACTGCTAGTGAATTTGTTCACGTGTGCTTTTGCGATTGGACATGGTTATCGAAAATTGTTTTTGACTGCACTTCCCATGGGATAATATATGTTACCATTTCACGTCATTATCTTATAGAATATGATTCTACACAAAATTGTTTTGTGATTAATAATGTGTGTATGGTTATGTCCATTTGTGCACATATGATGTGCATTGAGTACGAGACAATGTAAAGTGTTATGTCATGTTATTCGTACTCGGATGCATCTGATGCGTGAAGATGGCAAGCGGAGAAAAATATGGCGACAAAGACGTCATTGCAAAGGTGCACAAATTTATAGTTAATTTGATTATCCGCAATTTGTTATTGTTCCTTTGCAAGTTCTACTTCTATTATTGTTATTGTTGCTTGCCATGCTCGTTACATAATAGAGTAGATTCCCTAAAAAATGTTAAGTTAAACATATGCCCTCCCAATCAAACCTTGCACCATCCCATGTCTTCTACATTTGATGGTGGGCCTATGATAGTAGGGTGCCATCATTTTTCGTTGACTAGATGGGTTTGTATCGGATACTTACGCGCATAAGGGTTGGTTAACTTATCAAGGTAATCTTAACGGTTAAGCGCCTTGGGGCATAAAGGTTGGGTCTTTAGACATAGAGATGTCACCCAGCAACAAGAGTCATATGATGATATGATTAGCAAGTGTTGCTTACCGATCTACCTTGTCTCCTAGCGGTGAAGCGTCCGGCTCACTAGAAGACTTGTTCGATGTGGATCTTGAATCACTAAATGTCGTATGAGGGATACGGAATTTAGTGGGAGTATCTTTTATCAAATAGTTTAGTGCAAGATACTTCTTCATAAACATACATCTCAGCTTTGCATGAATATTACTGTTGTACATTTATTTTGATATGGCTACATTCAGTTTTATAGTTTTATGTGTGTTCGATTATTGTTGAACTATTAGTTGGCTGATACTATATTTGGAGAATTGTTCTCAAGTACTCCCTCCGTTCCAAATTAGATGACTTCCATTTGTCTAAAGTGGATGTATCTATACTTGTAACATGTCTAGATACATGCATATGTGGGCAAATGGAAGTCATCTAATTTGAAACGGGGGGAGTAGAAAGTAAATTAGAATTTATTTAAAGTGTACTTGTTCATTTAGCTGTGCCTTATTGCTACTCAAAAAAATGCTTATGAAGCATCAAATTTCCTTGTTGCCGCAAACTACTCTGAGCTTTTGAAGCAAGATGAGAATTTGCTCGTCTACAATATGATTGTTAGACTAAAAGGCATGTTTGAGAAATAAACAAAAAGTCGAGATGTTTGACATCTTCGGATGTTGTTGATGCAAGATAGCGGAAGGAAATTCGGTCGATCTCCATGTAATTAAATTATTTAGTTACATTAAGAATACGGAAAATGTTTCCGCGTGTCAAGTGTTGACTAATGTTTGATTCCCTCATTCATTTTGATTGTCAAATGATTGTCGTGAATATATAGTGGACCAAAGTGCATTAGATGCATGTGATAGATGAGTTAAGCATTAAGAATAGGCATTGATCATGTGATGACTATGCCGAGACAAGTGTTTGAAAATGATAGGTTAGGACTAAAGCATGTCTTAGGATATGATCCTGAGCATGAACTTATGCCCAATGATCCGATCTCTGTTCTAACTCATGACGATGAGTGGCACTTAGTCGTTGCAGTTATTGAAGGAAAGAGGTGCATGAATTCTGAGGACTAGAAAGTGGGCAAGGAAAGTGTGACTTCATTGTCCACAATGTTTGTTGTGAATATTCTCATTGTTGATCGTCAAACAAGCTCTTTAGTATTTGATACTTAATCGATTGCGTCGGGCAATGCGATAATTGAGCTGATTTTGACGAAAGGTTAAGTAGTGATCGAAGATGGTCTTCGTAATAGCAATGCGGAAGTAGTTTCCGCATTGGCTGTTTATATGCTGCAATTGTTGCTATTATCAAACCTGTGAATGGAACTAGATAAATGTTATCATGTTTCTACCCTCATCACCTGCATAACTTATGTCGTTTGACAGAAGGTTATAAATTCTAAATAGAGAACAAGAGTTGTTCGATATTATGAATGATGTGTTGAGTGGGAGTACTCCATTAGCGAATGGACTACTCATCTTAGTTTTGACAAAGTCGTATAGTTTCACAACATTAATTAAGAGTATGGCAAGATAATTAATATTCTTTGATTTAATCATAGACATATATTTGAGCTGTACATGGTAACCATGTGTAGCAATGTGGAATTGTTCTACTATTGCTATAGCCATCGAAGCATCCAAATGTTGGACCATTCGGGTGGTATATATATGATCAAACCTTGTTAGACATGGTTAGATCAATGGTAGACCTTTCTTGTCTGAAGTTCTTTTTCCGTTGCACATAAGAATGAGTTGTTCTAATGTAGAATTGGGTTCTGCTATTTGAGACCATATGAAAGACACCGTATATGATATTGATCAGGAGGTGTCCTGAGTTGTCGTTTCATGAGGTCATCATAGCGTTATGAAGAGGGCAAAATGTTTGTCGTTCTGAAATATCTTTCTTAGAGAAATTGTTTCTCTAATAGAATTAGTGGGAGCACGAGGCGACTCAAATTTGTTTGAGACGCGTCTACCCAGAGAGCGCAGGTCATGTACTCGACGGTAATACGACTTGTACATGAAGAAGCGTGATGGACCCTAACTCAAGAAAATGGTTTTGAACCATTACACTCGTGATAGATTATGCATGTCATTAAGGTTATGAACCTGGCTGACACAAGTAGTCGTGAAGAGTTTTCTTCAAGTTCAAATTGTTGAACATAATGAAATCTTCTAGTTTATTGTGATGCTAAAATCTTTTGGGAGTGAACATTATTGTTTGACTTAGTCAAAATGTTTGATTTTGCCAATACAATAAGGAGTCTTGTTTTACAACAAGATTAGTGGGAGTACACTCATATTGATCATGCATGTGGAGACATGTAGATCGGGATAATATTATAATAATTGAATCCTTATAATCTTCATAAGAAAAGAGTTTCTTGGTGAAGTAATGATTGTTGAAGTGTTCATCAATTAGTATGTCAGCATGATTTTCATGATGAATACCCAAAGGATGTATAATTTGTTCTGAGTGTTATGAACAAATATCAGTCAAATCTGAGTGAAAGTCACTCGACTATGGTATAAATCCTCGGGTGCTTCGGAAGCACAAAAGGATTGTTTCTAATGGTTAGTGGAGTTGTTCATAAAGAGTTACGTTACCGCTCATTACCAAGTTCATAATCGTTCATATTATGTTTTGAAAAGACGGTAAGCTGGAATTGTTCCATGCGAGAGGCCGACTTTCATTATATGCAATTTATGCACGGGCAACAAATGTTATTGCGCCGCCAGCAGAGCATTAGCCACAATCTAAGTGTTAGATGCACAAATGAGTAAGTGTTACACGATTCTTGTATAGTGATACATGATTGACTATAGTGCAAGTGGGAGACTGTTGGAAATATGCCCTAGAGGCAATCATATTGATGATGATATTTCCACATGTTTATGAATCTCTGACAAAAGAATAATTGTCATTCTGTCCCTTGAATAAACTATCATGATATTGGTTAATGAATACGTGATTCATTTGTGAAACCCATTATCTCTATGATGTTATTCTAAATAGGTTCCTGGTCAACAATCATATGAGGGAGGCATATGATTCAGTGACAAGCACATGTATTGATGGATGATCATGTTTCACGGATCATTGACATGGAGATGTCGATCAATAATGTGGACTCATGTTGAGAACATGGATTTGGACTGACCCACCATGAGACACTGTGAGAATATCCATTCTTTCATGTCATCAGCTGATCTCATACAATGTGTATGCTGATTCCTTAGACCTGAGATCTTCACGTGAGCTTGGGATGTGTAAGGGCTTTACTTTGGGGCTATCCAACGCTACACCGTGAAAGGGTAGCTATAAAGGTGGCTTCGGTTTGGTCACAAAACATGCTGCAAGTCATGGTTGATCAAGATGTGATTTGCCCTCCGTCCAACGGAGAGATATATCTTGGCCACTCGAATGACCGGATCCAGAAAATGTATGGCCGTACTCTCGGTTAAGTGTTAACCGTTTTTCAGGGATTCCGCGTCATGGATATCGAGAAAGATGATCGGGCTATTACAAGGATGACAAGTTCTCACCTCGAGCTTAATCAATATCGTGAGGCAAAAGGAACAAGTGTACAATATTGTGGAAGGTTCGTCCGATATGATCTTTACGTGTATTTGGGAGTCGGCACGTCTTGCTAGAGGCCGCTACCGATTATTGGTCGAGTAGTGTACTCGCGCCATGTCCATTTATACGTGAACCTATAGGGTCACACACTTCAGGGGTATGGAACAGAGACTGGATACGATCCATCTCTTATTGGGTTTATAGTGCTAATGGGCCTCTAATGTAGAAGCCTATTAGGAGGACTATATATAAGAGAGGAGTGGGCAGCAAAAAGGCACGAGTGGAAACCCTAGCCGCCGCACTCTCTCCACCAGATCGCGCCATCGGAGCTAGCACGCCGACCGCGGTGTTCCATCCCTGTATGTGTGGATACCGATAGAGGCGTCACACTTGGGGCGCTTGGACGATCCATTCATGGGATCCACGAGGTGTTGTTCGTGGGATCGCAAGGAGAAGGAGTAGTACGACTACACGGCATCGGCGCGCTACATCGACAGTCTTCCGCTGCACTGCGCGTCGAGAGGTAATTCGAGCTCCGTGATCGATTACTTGCAGGGGTTCCTTGGGATAATCGCGGTAGAAATTTTGATTTGTGCTAGCGTAGCCTACCACGATTCCCTACACTTCTCAATTTGTGACAATATTTTATAGCTCATGAGGAAGTATGTGGTGTTTTATCTTTCAATCTTGTCATTCAGACTTTCACCAATGGACTAGTGGCATATACATCCGCTTATCCAATAATTTTGCAAAAAGAGCTGGCAACGGGGTGCCCAGTCCCAATTAATTATAACTTTCATCAATAATTCTCTTCACATGTTTTGCCCTGATTTATCAGTAAGCAACTTAATTTGCAAATAGACACTCCTCCATGGTATGTGAATGTTGGAAGGCACCCGAGGATTCGGTTAGCCATGGCTTGTGCAAGCAAAGGTTGGGGGAGTGTCACCCATAATGAAACTAAAATACATGTGTAAACAAAAGAGAAGAGGGATGATCTACCTTGCTGGTAGAAATAACATCCTTCATGGGAGCCGCTCTTGAAAGTCTGGTTGACAAGGGGGTTAGAGTACCCACTACCATTCGTTGACAACAACAAACACTTCCCAAAACAATTTTGCTTCTGTTTTAAAAATAAAAAGCTCTAGCACATGATAATCCCTGCTTCCCTCTGCGAAGGGCCAATCTTTTACTTTCATGTTGAGTCACCATCCTTTCTTTGAGCACTTTCTCGAGAGCATAGTTGTCATTCTTAGTGTAATGTGCTTGTCCCAGAATGTGGTTAACTGTGATATAACTTTGATGCTTTTATCTTTGATATCTTTGATTCTAGTCTTCCCATGAACTTCAGAGGTGCCTGGGCATTTATGTTTTGCTGTATAAAAACGGGCAAGCGATATATCATCTTATCATATCCTATTATGAGCATTACAATCTTGTGAATTAATATGTTTCATGTTTGTCGCTATTAGTATGTTGGTATCTTTTCATAGTTTACATGTCTATTGAGTGACATTATTTGCATTTGCCTCATCTTGAATTGCCTAAGCATTTGTTCATATAGTGAGAATATATGCATCTTATGAAGCAAATGTGTTCGTGAAAGTCTTTTATCGCACTCAGTTGTTAACTGAATTGCTTGAGGACAAGCAATAAGCTAAGCTTGGGGGGAGTTGATACGTCCAAAACGTATCTACTTTCCCGAACACTTTTGCTATTGTTTTATCTCTAACTTGTGTGTTTTGAATACAACTAATGCGGACTAACGCTGTTTTCAGCAGAATTGCCCTGGTGTCTTGTTTTTGTGCAGAAAGTCAACTTTCGGGAAAAACACCAGAAAAGATCGCAAACCTCCTATTTTACCAGAAGACTCACGGAGCCAGAAGGGGAGTCAGAGATGGGCCACGAGTGGCCCAAACCACAGGGCGGCGCGGCCAAGGGGCCCACCGCGCCGGCCACTGAGGAGGGCGACTCGGACACCTCCCCGAGCCCCTCTTTCGACTACTTAACCCTCTCTGACCTAAAACGCGAGGGGGTCGTCCACTTCATCGAGAAACATCACCGTACGCCGCCGCCATCGCGAAACCTATTTCGGGGACCAGAAACTCCGTTCTGGCACTCCGCCGGGACGGGGAATTGGAGGAGATCATCGCCATCATCATCACCGACGCTTCTCCATCGACCATCCATGTTTCCCCCATCCATGTGTGAGTAATTCCCTGCTGTAGGCTGAGGGGGATGGTAGGGATTGGATGAGATTGTTCATGTAATAAGTTATAAGATCATTAGGGCATGGTGCCTAGTATCCGTTGTTAGTACTTATTGATGTTGTTGCAACTTGTTGAGCTTAATGCTTGTCACTAGGGCCCGAGTGTCATGATTTCAGATCTGAACATGTTATTGTTTCATAATGATATGCACTGTTTATTGATCATACCTGCAAGTTGTATACACATATTGTTGTCCGGAACCCGAGGTCCCAAAGTGACAATAATTGGGACAACCGAGGGGAATGGCTGCGATGTGAGGATCACATGTGTTCACGGCGTGTTAATGCTTTGCTCCGGTACTTTATTAAAAGGAGTAACTTAATTACCAGTAGATTCCCTTGAGGCCCGGCTGCCACCGGCTGGTAGGACAGAAGATGTTGTACAAGTTTCTCACTGCGAGCACGTACGACTATATACGGAACACATGCCTATGTTTACTTAGTACTTGGATGCTTTATCATTATTATCTGCAATGCCTATGTCTTGATTATTATATGAGCTATCTTATCCATGCAGCGCCCGTTCATCCATCCCTATGCCTACAGTGTTTTAATCCTACTGTTTACTGCAATCACTACTGCTGTCTCTATTTACTGCTGCTATTATTTCACCGCTACTACTGCTATAAAACTGTTGCTACTGATAATCTGTGTCGAGCAAGACTATTCGCAGGTGCAGCTGAATTGACAACTCCGTTGTTAAGGCTCTCAAGTATTCTTTGGCTCCCCTTGTGTCGAATCAATAAATTGGGTTTTACTTCTCTCGAAGACTGTTGCGATCCCCTATACTTGTGGGTCATCACCTGGCATGTTAGATTTCTCAAGGCTTGTTGATGCTAATGCTCACGAGCCATCCAGTGGTCCGAGTTTTGTAGGAATGGGCAGCTGATGCTTGCTTCTGGCCTGGACAAACATCTGAGATTTTTCCAGATTGACCGGAGAAGAAGCCCCAAGATTCAGAGCATATTTATCGATGATTGTCCGGTTCACAAGGCATCTTTTCTAACTGAAGGATCTGACGTGATCCAATCAGGCAGGACAAAGTTCTTCTACTCATTTGATTTGGTTAAAGCTGCTATTAGTAAGATTGGACCCACATGGGACTGAGGCTTTGGACAAATAACTACAAGATTCAGTCTCTTCTTTACCACCGTGTGTCTATGATGTCCTGTTATCCTTTACTTCTTGACTCATGTGTGCTAATTATCTTTCGCTTGAGTAGTAATGTATGAAATGTACTGAGATTTTTTCTTTGCTTAACTAGGTGACAAAAATATGCATTCTTGACGGTTTGACGATCTTACGATCTTACAGTCTGAGAGGGGCATGGATGAGCAAGTGATTTATGGGCATGGATCTTACATTCAGCTTTTAGTAGATTTGTTATTTTGACCAGGTAATCCTCAATTGCTCCATCTTTATCCGTCGTCTGTTTTCCTCTATTTGTCTGCTCATGGACGGCTATGGTAAAAAAAGTCTCAGATAGCAAGGAGTGATCAGCCAGCCTTTTAGTAGGTCTAGCAACCATATAGGGTATAGTCCGTAAAAAAAACATATAGGGTATAGTAGTTTGCTCTTCGCTGGACTGAAAATTAAGTGGGATTCACTGCCCCAGATATTAATCGATAGTTGATGTTTTGTACTACAAAAATACATTCTACGTAGACCAAGTAGCTAGGTACTGCACACTCGTTACAAACACATCACATGATGGGATCCCCAGGATTTATAATCTGCTCATCGTTTCTCAAGACTTGCGTAGGTCACGCCGGGAACCAGCTGCCAGTAGGTGTTGTCGTCCCAAGTGTTGGTCCTAAGCTGAATGTATACAAAAGATGCGGACTCCCAGATGTCGTCGAATGTGGCATTAAAGACTTAGCACACACAATGGAAGCTTCAGATAAGGAATGCACAACAGGGCATGCGCATCAGTAACAGAGAGGACCTCAGTCTCCCGTTTCTCCTCTTCTTCGGAAATGCCTAGGAGACAAGGGATCACTTGGCTACCACTGCGAATCAACAACATTGCTAGCGATCGTAACTAGTCTCATCATCGCAAGCACGAGGAAACAAATTCCATGTAACTCAGAAGAATTAGACCTATAACATGATTCATCAAGTTGAATCATAGCTCCAACTAGAAGGTGTTAGTTCAGATGAAAAGGCATCACAATGGCTAATCGGGCAATCTATTTGGAAATGGGCCATGACTCAAGACAAGTCGACATGAGGATTCCGTACCTCAATGATTTAAGCAAATCACATGATGTAGGTTGGTCCTGATTTTCACGGATTTGTGCGGAGGGAACGATGAACACGAAGAACACGCGAATGACGAAGAACACAAAGAGAGGGGAATCACTCAAAACAAGGGTAAATAGCAAGTAGCAACCCGGCAAGACTCAATTGGTAACAAATCCCCGAGGGTAGCCCCCAATTCTCCTCTCTCAAGCACACCTTACTCTTAGAATTGTTTGTCCAATTGGTCAATCCAACCAACCCAATCTAGCCACTCAAAGAGGAAAGATTAGCAAGTAATCGCAACTACAAGCGGAAGCCTTGGTATCCACGCAGGGATCTTCTCCTCAAGAGGAGGCCTTGGTTCATCTCCACAAGGGGAGGCCTTGATTCATCTCCATAGGAGGAAAGAGACACTTTGAGAAGAAGGAGCAAGGCTCTACTTTAGTTCTCAAATCATAGTCTAACCCTAGATCTGGAGGGGAAGGATCTATTTATAGTCTAAGTCACGAAGTAGGTGAAGAGGTGGGAGGTACAAGGCCACACGGGCCCGTCAAGCGCGCAGGTTGACTTTCTCTGGGAAACCGGCCTGGAGTCCGGCTGAGGCCGGCGTGGACGCCGGACTGGGGGCCGGCGTGGAGGCCGGCTAGAGACTGGCCGAGGCCGGCTGGGAGGCCGGCTGCCTCGGGCTGGAGGCCGGCCCTGGGTCCGGCCTAGGCCGGCTGGAGGGCCGGTCGTGTCGGGAGGTGGACCGGCCTGTGGCCCGGCCTAGGCCGGTCTGGAGGCCGGCCTTGTCTGGATGCCAACCGGCCCTGGAGCCGGCCTAGGCCGGCTGGGAGGCCGGGCCTTCAGTCTTCTCCATTTCTTCTCCTTCGTCTTGTGTCGTCTCTTGGCCATCTTCATCACTTCCTTGGAGATCTTCATAGGGGTCATCAGGTCCACCATAGCTGAGCACACACAAGGTATCGGAATGAAGTAGCAAACCATTCAAAGGAGTATCAAGATCACACATAGATAGGAGCGAGTTCACCTTTCATGAAGTGCCTTGACTCTTGCTCTTGTCATTGGTCCACTTGGTGGTGTGTGCCTAGGTTGCACTACATCATCTCCCCCCCCCTTGGAAAAGAGTCGTCCTCGACTCTTCGTCCTCATCACACTTGGGTTTCCATGGTAAGGCGAGATGTCGGCGACGTTGAAGGTGTCATGGACGCCGTACTTGGACTTTGGTATGTCAATCTTGTATGCATTGTCGTTGATGCGCTTGAGAACCTTGAAAGGGCCATCACCTCTTGGCGCGAGCTTAGACTTTCTCTCATCGGGGAAGCGGTCTTTGCGTAGATGTAGCCAAACAAGGTCTCCTTCTTCAAATATCATGGCGCTTGTGTTTGTTCATCTTCGTAGCATGGTCTTTGTTGTGCTTCTCAAGCGTAGTTCTTGTTTCCTCATGGAGCTTCTTCATGTAAGCGGCACGCTTGTCGAAGTCCATGTTGACTTGTTCACGGAGTGGAAGTGGTAGCATGTCGAGCGCGGTGTAGGGGTTGGACCATAGACGATCGAAGGGTGTTCTCTTTGTTGCGCGATGTAGTGCTCGATTGTAGGCGAACTCGGCGTGTGGGATGCACTCTTCCCAATTCTTCAAGTTAGGCTTGATCAACACACGAAGGAGTGTGATAGGCTTCGGTTCACCACTTCGGTTTGGCCATCGGTTTGAGGGTGGTATGCGGTGGAGAATAGTTGCTTGATTCCCATCTTGGCCATCAAAGTCTTCCAAAAATAGCTCACGAACTTGACGTCACGATCCGACACAATGGTCTTGGGCACTCCATGAAGACGGACGATTTCCCTGAAAAACAAAGTAGCAATGTGTGAAGCATCGTCGTCTTGTTGCAAGGTATAAAGTGTGCCATTTTAGAGAAGCGATCAATGACGACAAAGATGGAATCCTTGTTTGTTTTAGTGCGTGGGAGTCCTAAGACAAAATCCATAGCTATATCGGACCATGGGTGATGTGGAATAGGCAAAGGTGTGTATAACCATGAGAGTTTAGAGTAGACTTAGCTTTGAGACATGTTGAACATCGTCGCACCAAGCGGTTCACATCACGTACATCCTTGGCCAATAGTAGTTGGTGGCGAGCATGGCAGGTCTTGTCGCCCAAAGTGACCCATGAGTGTCCTCCATGAGATTCCTTCAAAAGGACCAAACGAAGCGAAGACTCGGGTATACATAGTTTGTTAGCCTTAAACAAGAAACCTTTGTGCAAATAGAAATCACCAATTCCTTTGTGCTCCGAACATTGAGCGAAAATGTCTCCAAAGAAAGCATCGGTAGCATACAACTCTTTATCTCATCCAAACCCAAGACACTAATGTCAAGACGTGTAAGTAGGTTGGCCTTGCGGGATAGAGCATCCGCGACCACATTGTCTTTACCTTTCTTGTATTTGATTACAAAGTAAAAGACTCAATGAACTCAACCCACTTAGCATGTCTTTTGTTCAAATTTGTTTGACTTTTCAAATATTTCAAGGATTCATGGTCGGAATGAATGACAAATTCCTTAGGACGAAGGTAATGTTGCCACACATCCAAAACACGAACCAAAGCAAATAACTCTTTGTCATAAATGGGGTAATTCAAGCGAGCTCCATCTAGTTTCTCACTATGGTATGCGATGGGTCTACCATTTTGCATAAGCACTCCACCAATGCCCAATCCACTTGCATCGCATTCAATCTCAAATGTCTTAGAGAAATCCGGAAGGGCAAGGAGTGGTGCTTCGGTTAATAACCGTTTGAGCTCATTGAAAGCAAAATCATGTGCATTGCCCCAAATGAAAGGTACATTTTCTTTGTAAGTTCATGGAGGGGGCAAGCAATTGTGGAAAAATCCTTGATGAAACGGCGGTAAAATCCGGCAAAACCAAGAAAACGTCTCAACTCCTCAAGTGACATCGGAAAAGGCCAAGTCCGAATTGCTTGTATCTTTGCTTCATCGACTTCAACTCCATCCGAAGAAACAACAAAACCCAAGAAAACAAGTTTGTTGGTGGCAAAAGTGCACTTAGAAAGATTTGCATAAAGCTTTTCATTGCGAAGAACCAACAAAACTTGAGCAACATGAGAAGTGTGCTCTTCCAAAGATTTGCTATAGATAAGGATGTCGTCAAAGTATACCACAACAAATTTCCAATGAAAGGACGCAAAACATGATTCATGAGACGCATAAAAGTAGAAGGTGCATTGGAAAGACCAAATGGCATGACGAGCCACTCATAAAGACCAAGCTTTGTTTTAAATGCGGTCTTCCATTCATCACCTTCACACATCTTATTTGGTGATATCCACTTTTAAGATCAATTTTGGAGAATATAGCGGAACCACAAAGCTCATCAAGCATATCATCAAGTCGAGGGATAGGATGGCGATACCGAACGGTTATGGCGTTGATGGGGCGACAATCCATGCAAAGGCGAAGAGTGTTGTCGTGCTTGGGTACCAAGATGACGGGCACGGCGCACGGACTCAAGCTCTCGCGGATATGTCCCATGGCAAGAAGTTCTTGTATTTGCCGCTCGATCTCCTTTGTTCTCGGGGTTGGTGCGGTAAGGAGCGCGGTTTGGTAGCGGTGCGCCGGGAACAAGGTCGATGCGGTGCTCGATTCCGCGTAGAGGAGGTAGTCCCGGTGGCACTCTTGAGGGAAGACATCTTCAAAGTCCTTCAAAAGAGACAACAAAGAAGGAGGAAGGTTTGTGAAAGTGTTAGTCATAGAAACTTCACCCTTGCATATGAGCACATAGTGGAGGGTGGATGGGTTCTCTCTCAACTCCCTCATCTCTCTCTTTGTGGCAAATAGTGTAAGTTTTGTGGGAACTCTCTTTGAAGTGTCACACTCATTTGGCTTGTGGCTCTCACTCACTTTATGGTGGGTCTCTCGCTCACCACTCATCTCACTAGACGAACGATCTTGTTGTGCCCTTGCAATAGTCTTGGCGTTGTCGGCGATGACTTGACTTGGTGTCATGGGACGAAGGACGAAGGTCTTGTCGTTGTTCTTGAAGCTATAGTAATTTGTCCTTCCATCATGCATAGCACCCTTGTCAAATTGCCATGGACGCCCAAGAGTAAGTGACAAACGTTCATAGGCACAACATCACAATCAACCGTATCTTCATAGGCTCCAATCTTGAAGGACACTTGCACCATGTGTTGAATCTTGACGGCTCCGGTATCACTCAACCATTGCACATGGTAAGGATGTGGGTGCTTCTTGAACTTCAAGTTGAGCTTATCACAAAGTTCTTTGCTCGCTAGTTGTGGCAACTTCCACCATCTATGATGACCTTGATGGACTTTCCATTGATTCCCGCTCTTGTTTGGAACAAGTTGCATCTTTGGTCTTCTTCCACTTGAACATTGGTGGTTAAGCTCTTGCCACAACCAAGGAAGGGTTGTTGTCGCCATCACAATATATCTCACTTTCTTCTTCTTGAGCACTTTGCATTGTGGCGACCTTGTTCAAAGCATTGTACTCATCTTCACTCATAGATTCATACTCTCCCATGTCATTGATGATCATGACCTTCTTGTTGGTGCACTCAAAAGATTTGTGCCCTTGTCCGCCGCACTTGTAGCATTGCAAAGTCTTGTGCCGGACGAAGATCCTTGAGGCGCCTTGGTAGGGGAGGTACTTTCTTGAAAGGTTGAGGCGCTTGAGGTGTCGATGTAGAGACTCTTGGAGGACCTCGAGTGTTCGCTTGAGGAAGAGCTTGTGAAGGTGTAGGAGTTGACGAAGAAGGCTTGTTGGCGAGAATGCCTTTGTCTTGAGGTATTTGAGCTCTTCAAGCACGTGGCGCTCGGCCTTGGAAGCTTGATGTACTAGCTCAACCAAAGAGGCATATGGTTGGAACTCCACGATCTTCTTGATTGGATAGTTGAGGCCATTCATGAAACGAGCCATGGATTGCTCTTCGTACTCGTTGACATTGGCTCTCATCATGGAGATTTCCATCTCCTTGTAGTACTCGTCAACCGACTTCAAACCTTGCTTCAACTCTTGCAACTTCTTGTATAAGTCTCTAGTGTAATGGCTTGGCACGAAGCGCTTGTACATTGTTTCTTTCATTTCAACCCAAGTGTCAATTGGTTGTTGGTGGTTAGCGACGCGAGCATCTTGTAGTTGTTCCCACCACAAGAGGGCATACTCTTCAAACTCCATCGAGGCTAAGGCAACCTTCTTGTTGTCGGAGAAGCGTTGCACGCGGAAGATCTTGTCAACCTTGAGTACCCATGAGAAGTAAGCTTCCGGATCACTTGTGCCGTAGAACTTGGGTATGTCAAAGCGGACGTTGGTCAAGTCATCATAGTCGTCACGATGGCCACCACGTGGGAATGCACGTCCACGTCTCCTTCGATTGAGTCCATCACCATTGTGTTGGCTTGACTCGTTATCACTTGACTCGGCGTGGTGTTGTGACGATCATGTGGAAGTTCTTGACGAGGCGAGGATCATGTTGAGGAGGTAGCTCTTGTTGAGGAACGGGTTGTTCGTTATTGTTCGCATTGTCATGATTTTGATGACGTGGCCTTGGAGGATGACGGGGTGACGTCCTTGTTCACCAAAGTCATTCGCACCCGGAACGCCATTGTCATTAGCCAATGGGTCATGACGATCACGTTGTTGCGGTGGTGGTGATGGTATGCGTTCGCGACGATCATCATTTTGGTGAGGTTGTTCTTGATGCGCATTGGCATTGTTCGCGTGAAGATCATGTGGTTGTTCAACGTGAGGAGGAGGTCGTTCATGGGCGTCGCGCCTTGGATCATGTTGACGTTCTTGTCGAGGTTCATGACGTCCATGACGTGCTTGTGTCGACCTTGAGGTGCTTCTTGTACGGCTTGAGTGTGAAGAAGCTCGTTGTCGCACAAGGTTGTTGATAGCTTCGGTCATCCGCTCCATATTTGCTTCTTGAGCATGCATGCGGTCGTTGAAGTTGTTCTCTTGATTTGAAGACGGCGCTCGTAGCGTCCTAGGTTATCACGAAGAAAGTGTCGCATACCAACAAGCTCCGATTGTGTGACATAGCCATGATCACCGCGAACTCCACCATGGATTTCCTCATCCGAGCTTGAGCTTCCGTTTGTACTTCCCCTAAACATTTTCTCAAAACAAGTGAGATTGTGGTAAGAAAAACCAAGACAAACTATATCCCAAGTATAATGTGGCTTGAGAGGAGAAATCCGGTTCTAACACCCAACACACACACTTATGAGGATAGGAAGGTATGAAGTGGCAACGAAACAAGCAAACTCGGCGAAAAGTATTGTCAAAGGTAGAGAAAATCCACAATGATCAAATTACCAAAGAAACTCCAACCACAAAGTATCAAGAAACACACACAAAAGCGAATGATGGGGTTGGGCGACCAAAGGGCGAGCACTCGAAGATAGACAACCTAACGAAGACTACGTGCTCAAATGTCACCCAACACAAGAGGGACGCTAGCTCAATTGCTTTTGTGGGCAACGGATTTGCACAAGAGTTACACACTCACTCACTTTGGCGGTTCAAGCTTTGTCGCAACCTACAAGAGATGATACTTGGCACCACTTGATTCTTTTCTTTCTCTTTTTTTTTTTTTGCTTTTTGACGATGATTCCTTCTCTTTTGCTAGTGCCAAGCTCTCTAACGATACACACTCGCCAATACTTGAAGACAAACACTCAACACGTGCAATGCCTCGCAATATCACCGAGCTAGTCCAATAGGTCAAGTTGCGCGAAAGGAAGAAGGGTTCACAACGGATTCCGATGACGGGGAAATGCCGAGTCCTTGGTGTCGTCTTTGCTTGGCGTTGATGACGCGTTGTTGCGGAAGCTTGTCGATGTTGTAGACGTTGCACACACCGAAAAGGACTCAAACAACAAAGGAGAATTGCCAAAACGAACCGAGGAAAAAGCAGGAGGAGAAAAATTTTCTGGCAAACCGGCCCTGGGGCCGGCCTAGGCCGGTCTGGGGGCCGGACGCGTCGGTTGGCTGGCCGGCCTGTGGCCCGGCCTGGGCCGGCTGTGGGGCCGGCCTGTCTGGATCTCGAAAATCCGCAAATTTCGGGCGGAAAAACGACGCGAAAATCCTCGATTTCGTGGGAAATTGGCAAAATTAAGGCTAGGAACGCAAATAAGGGTGGAGGGGGTCCTAAAGCAACAGATCCATGGATCAAAACTACCAAAAACTCATCAAATCGCTCGAATCCCAAAATGGCTATTTTTGGTGGAAATTTTCGAATTTCTCAAAAACGAAGAAAAATTTGGTGGAAACACAAAACAAATCCGTGTCAACCTAGAGCTCTGATACCATATGATGTAGGTTGGTCCCGATTTTCACGGATTTGTGCGGAGGGAACGATGAACACGAAGAACACGCGAAAAACGAAGAACACAAAGAGGGGAATCACTCAAAACAAGGGTAAATAGCAAGTAGCAACCCGGCAAGACTCAATTGGTAACAAATCCCCGAGGGTAGCCCCCAATTCTCCTCTCCCAAGCACACCTTACTCTTAGGATTGTTTGTCCAATTGGTCAATCCAACCAATCCAATCTAGCCACTCAAAGAGGGAAGATTAGCAAGTAATCGCAACTACAAGCGGAAGCCTTGGTATCCACGCAGGGATCTTCTCCTCAAGAGGAGGCCTTGGTTCATCTCCACAAGGGGAGCCTTGATTCATCTCCATAGGAGGAAAGAGACACTTTGAGAAGAAGGAGCAAGGCTCTACTTTAGTTCTCAAATCATAGTCTAACCCTAGATCTGGAGGGGAAGGGTCTATTTATAGTCTAAGTCACGAAGTAGGTGAAGACGTGGGAGGTACAAGGCCACACGGGCCCGTCAAGCGCGCAGGCTGACTTTCTCTGGGAAACCGGCCTGGAGTCCGGCTGAGGCCGGCGTGGAGGCCGGACTGGGGGCCGGCGTGGAGGCCGGCTGGAGACTGGCCGAGGCCGGCTGGGAGGCCGGCTGCCTCGGGCTGGAGGCCGGCCCTGGGTCCGGCCTAGGCCGGCTGGAGGGCCGGTCGTGTCGGGAGGTGGACCGGCCTGTGGCCCGGCCTAGGCCGGTCTGGAGGCCGGCCTTGTCTGGATGCCAACCGGCCCTGGAGCCTACCCAGGCCGGCTGGGAGGCTGGGCCTTCAGTCTTCTCCGTTTCTTCTCCTTCGTCTTGTGTTGTCTCTTGGCCATCTTCATCACTTCCTTGGAGATCTTCATAGGGGTCATCAGGTCCACCATAGCTGAGCACACACAAGGTATCGGAATGAAGTAGCAAACCATTCAAAGGAGTATCAAGATCACACATAGATAGGAGCGAGTTCACCTTTTCATGAAGTGCCTTGACTCTTGCTCTTGTCATTGGTCCACTTGGTGGTGTGTGCCTAGGTTGCACTACATCATCACACAAAAAGATGAGAAAAACTTGGAGAACATATACTCACTGTGTAGAGAACCATCATCTAGAAAGATGAAACAAATGTCTTCTGGAAACAATAGAAAAATAGTTTGACCTGAATGTTTCTTCCATTTTCACTATCCGTTGAGTCAACAACATATATTACCATCAATCAGAATGTGGGTAGTCTCTCCTCCTTTCTTCGGGCTTGAGACCGGCTAAGCGATTATAAGTGTTACCTTAAAATGGCATATGCGGAGTTCCCTACCTACCCTACCAGAAAAGATAAAAATAGAAAAATGCAGAAAACACGCTTTAAAAAGACAATGAAGACTATATTTTCCATTTTCTTGTATGTATCAAACGATAAGTGAAACAAGGTACCAACATAAAAATATATGAGTTTTTCTTGCTATATAGAAAACATTTTCTAACAGAACTATTCTAACAACACGTTTTTTTGTTTTCCACTGAAAGTCCACTCCTATGCCAAAGCAATTAAAAAACATCTCTTATGTATTTTTTTAATTTTTTACCAGATGCCACTCTACTGCAAAAAAAAATTTGCCTTATGGATTTGTATTTTTTTAGTTTTTCCCACAGACCACTCTACTGCAATATTTATTTTTTGCTTATGGATTCGTTTTTTTAAAAAAAAAAATCTGTTGCAAACTAGCCTAATGCAAAAGGAGGCACCATTTTTCTTGTCACCGATTGACGAATTAGGCTCAACGAGTTCTGAGTAACTAGTTGGCCTTCCATGTGGTGAGAATAAGATTGTAGAAGGCTTCAAGAGCTCATCAGCCTGTAACCAGAAAATTCAAGGGTGGTTTTATCATTAGTTTGGAAATTCGAAATCACCATATGTGCATCCATATACAAATAGACAAGAAACGGTAATTAATTAAGTGGCATCATATGTCCATGCATGCATAACGTTTAGTTTGTGTAAGCGCGGTCAAATTTTGAGATAGTTTGACTTTTCAAAAAGTTAAAAGTACACTCCTTCATAAATGGAGATAGTACACAACTAGAACGGAAATTAACCCTGATTTGCGTAGGAAGAGAAATACATACATCCAATCAAGATAGGCGCGCCGGCGCTGCTTCCTCATTGCCGGTGGCAATCTTGTTTGCACCATCATTCTCCTGCAGAATAAAATGGCATGCATTATGATCAGGACTCGTTGTTCTATATAACCAGACATTTAACTGAAATATAGACTACTCAAGGTAAGTTAAAACGCTTCAATGATGAATGTATGTAAACCCAAGGTAAGTTGTGTGTACCTCGTAGAATAATCTTTTTATTTCGAGGTAGGGAGGGTTGAGGTGGGTCTCTGCAGCTTGCCTCAATGCTGCCTCCGCCGTCTCCACCTCCTCACGGCTGCGGCCGTCGCAGTAATGGACATACCTGATTTTCTGGAGCGAAGGGATATTTCTCACCAAGCTGACACCCTCTCCCGCGCTGACATGGTAATTCAGTTCTTCAAGCATCGGCAGTGCCCCTCTTCACACACAATCACGGCATTGGTGAATAGATATGTCAATTTCTGGAACTCATGGCTACCAACAGTGTATGGCACTACTTTGTTAAGACAAAGCAGGCAGAGCACGCGAAGCGACGGTAGCCTCCCGAGGATATGCAGATCCCCTGTTTCCAGCATATGATGTACAACCAGGTGCGGGAGAGATGTGGAACAAAAGAAGCATCATCCACGATGGACGCCTGGGTAAAATCATGCCAGGCAGCAAGAACTGACGGAGCCCAGAAGAGGGCTCCCACTCTTCCCATCCATCATGAACTAGTTGCTCATCCGATTTTGACTTGATATGGACAGCTTGGATTTTGCGCAGGTTGTGCATAGACTTCAACAGAGCCTTGTGCACGCTCTCGTCCATCTCATCGAAATTGATTGTGAGCACCCTCAACTGCACCAGCTTTCCCAGATCCGTGGTGAAGTCTGGGGACTTGTCCACATGGTGTAGCTCCAACACTTCTAGGGACGTGAGCTTCCCTAGGCTGGCCATCATCCTTGTGCCTTCAGAAGCAATCAGACACATCAACTTGGTTAGCTCACCCACCGATGGAGGTAATTCTTTTATGCCAGTATTGTATACCATTAGTGTCTGCAGAAACTTGAGATCATGTCCTATATCTGTCGGTAGCTTAGAAATAGGTGTGCTTTCTATCCCTAGGTATCTCAGCTGAACCAACTTCCCGAGATGTTCTAAACGGCAACAGCCTCCTGCTGGAAAATCACAATTCACCAGGGACAATACTCGCAACACTCTAAAGCTCGAAACTGGGGGCAGAAAACTGTCAACTAATTCGATAGCATTAAATGACCTCACATATCTCATATCCATATGCTCAATGGTTCCATTGTGGATGGCCAATCTATGAGCTCTGCTGCTTGTGCTGGGTGAACATGTCTTATACTCCTGCATCATGTCTTGTATTGTAACAAAGTTTACTTCACTCGACAAGCTGCGGATGAGATCAAGAACAAGGTCATGGACACAACAAGTTTCTCCAATTGTTACATTGTTCATGCTTCTCAACTGGATCATACTTCTGTTTACAAGATCATTATAGTAGCTCTGTCCCAGCTCAAATGCCCCTATTCCTTGTTTATTAGGTATAAAGCCTTCCGCAACCCATTTCCATATCACCGATTTTTGTTTAATCACGGCATCTTCTGGGTATACACTTAAGTGCAATAAACAATTCTTGAGATGGAAAGGTAGAGCGTAATAGCTGTAAGACAATATTTTTCTTGTGTTCTCAACAGCTTCACTGTCTTCTTCACCAAAACCAATAGATTCAACCAGCTTGCTCCAGTTTTCCCTTGGTTTACTAACAAGCAAGCTGGCTAATGTGATGATGGCCAATGGCACACCACCACATTTTCTAGAAATTTTATCGGAAAGTCCGTCCAAATGGTCATCCGGAATTATGCCTTGACCACCAAATATTCTGCTATGGAATAACTTTTTGGAATTATCATCAGAAAGTGGTTTCATGATGTAAGCACCACCAATTTTTTTGACAACTTCATGATTACGAGTAGTTGTGATTATCCTACTTCCAGAGCTACTATCCACCAATGCACATTTAATAATTTCCCATGTTGATACATCCCATACGTCATCAATAACAATTAGATACCTATGTGTTGAGAAAGAATTAATTAGTCAAACAATATAAAAGTTTTCATTCAAACAGGAAGCATCCCAAGACAGTTACTTTTTTCGAAATGGGGAGAACCCCAGCCCTCTGTATTAAAGCGATCCACGCAGCCTTATTTATATTTATTGCAAAGTTTCAAAGATATCATCCAGTTTACAACTCACGGACCACACACAACGTGGAATAAAAAATCAGCAAGTGAAGATAGGGATTCTAAACATTCAGTCTTTTATGGTTCAACCATCCTTGTGAAAATCGAGACTTGAACCTAATAATTCTACTTTGATACCATCTTAAGCATGCACCAACCAGTAGAACAAAAATTCCGAACTGATAGATAGAAAGTAAGCAATACACATGACATTGGATTGTTTATTGGACTGTTGTATAGACCGAACACCAAGGTAATTACTACACGGAAGCGTGAGTGTGTTGAATCTCGGCTACATGAAGCCCAATATTAAATATATATCTGGAAGTTTCGAAAATATGTTATGTTTCACATATTAACATACACATCTAGGAGCATTCTACGTATCTGTATCTGTAAAATGTTACTAAAAGTATGTTGATTTTTAAGTTACACAACAAGAAAAAATGGATCCATAATAGAAGAGATTAAATCTATTTTATCCACATATAATCTTTTGTGTAGCCCAGGAATGAAAAGAAGAAAACATCTAGATTTAAATAGTTCACATGTATACATGTAACACAAAAAGTAGTTTATTCCGAGATTTTAAAATACATATTTCAAATTTCAATTCTAAAAAAATGGGCAGTTATTTTATATGTTAAAGTACATAGACATTTCAAATTGGTAGATTTTATGTGTTCATATTTCTCAAACAATGGTTAATTGTTTCATTTATGAAACTGGGACTACTTTTGATAAATAAATAAGTAAAATCCGTCTTCTTAGTTTGGCCAATTTTGTATGTCACTTTTGATTATGTTTCGCCATATTAGGCTATGAGAAATCTAAATCAATAAACTCTAGCATAGTTTAAAGAAAGAAGGTACTGCGTAATATATGACGAGAAAATTGCGTACCTCTTGTCCGCAAGGAATTCCTGCAGCTCGTCGATAAGTTGTTTTTCATCCATTTTTGATTCAGTGATGTACTTATACTTTTGCTTGTCAAGTTCATGCAGGATGTCCCTGAGAATTTTCTTCTTGTCGGATTCCTCCCCACGGTAACAAAACCTGCACAATCAAAGTTTTTCTTAAGATTGCCATATACTGTTTTAGCAAGAGTTGTCTTGCCCAATCCTCCAACTCCAACGATAGAGATATTCTTGAGCTTTTGCTGGGGCACATCATCGCTTTGGGACAACTGCTTTGTTAGCTCATCGACTAACTCATCAATGCCAACAAGGTTAGAGACTTTGTTGTATAGAGCAAAAAGGCGTGGGTCGACCTCCGTCTTGGCAATGTTACTACCTGTAACATCATTGTACCTGTCGTACCGTTTCTTCACCTCTTTAACTTGGATCTTGATGTCTTTGATGTCGCTGGATATTTTGCGGCGAATCTTGAGCTTCGTGATCTTCTTGCAACTCTTCTTGATGAACCCCAAGAATGTGTGGGGCTTATCCGGTTCAAGACCCTCGACACGCACCATGAAGGAGTCAAGGCTGTCCTCGATGGCATAGGACAGCTCCCTGACGTCGTTTGCCCAAATCTTGACCAGCGGATCAAGCTGGTCTAGTGGCACGTCGGACAACTTCACAAGTGCAGCTTCAATGATCAGCAGCTCGTCCCTAAGGTCTTTGATCCCCTTCTTCAAACGCTTCTGCAAGTCGTACTCCTTTAGGAGAAGTTTCTTCAGCTTGGGAAGGAGAGAGCTCATTGCCCCCGTGGCGAATTCCATGCTTGACTCTCACTATCTCACTTCCTAGCTTGGTGCCTTTTTCCTTCTTTCCCTCTCCCTCAGTTTCTATCTCCTTTTAGATGCTCTCTCTTGCTGGTTGTGGCTAGGATGCTGCCGGTAGCTAGTGGTTGGTTTTGAAGCATCCTTCCGTGAGAACCTTCACTTCATTAATCTGTATGCAGTGGCGTTTGTAAGAATCTGGAGAAGTGCTTCTCCCAAGATTGATAATTAATCAGCACATGCAAAGTTTCTCTAGATCTGCAAAAAATTGTTGGTTAGTGAATGATCATTTATGCAGGTATACAACTCAAAACTGAAGTGTATACTACGTCTAGATTCTTAGCCATTCGTGTTATCAGCTGATTCCAAATTTCCAATCGGCGATAAAAAAAACTACAATCTATTAATTGCCATGTTGCAAGGGTAAACGGATATGCATTATTGGTTTCGATCAAAGTTTGAACAAGCGTTTGTGCACTACTGCCGTGATTTCCTTGTGCTTCACCTATGCCAAACCTACGAGTACTTTCAGATTTTCTTAGTGCAGTTTATAATTTTGAAAATTACAGCGAAGGCTGCCGACAGACTTTGTAGGTTAATATGTAATTTCGATTTGGTGACAACAATCAGAGTCCTTCACATTGAGACAATTCCACCGGCCAAACCATATGAAAGATCGGTGTTAGTTGTAGTAGACTTTGTGCGATCGCCCCGCGTCTTTCGGGTCAACTTCGAGAGCTTCGTCGTCTTGGGGTTGCGTGTGTTTGAACGTACACATGGATCGATTGCTTGTAATAAAGTTTTAAGTTGACTCAACTATTTCGCAAAAAAAAGTCAACTGAACTCTTGAAATAGGTTTTCGCCCCGCTTTATAAATAAAGTCACACGGTCAAACCGATACAAGTGATGAGGGGAACCTATTACACAACAGACCAAAGATAGGAAAAAGAAAAGTACAAGGAGAACCAAATATGCCACCAAAGACACCGGATCGTGCCCGAGGGAAACTGAGACTCCACGACGATGACCCCAGGAGGGTAACGACGTGGCGTGCCACCATCGTCGAGACCAAGATGGTCAAGGGTTTTCACCCGGAGTCCCAAAGCATCTAGGTACCCGGAACAGCGCCCCCAAGAGAGATACGATACTCGCGGGCATCACTCCATTGGCGTCGGAGCGCAGAACTTTCGCGCCACCTATACACGATCTGGGAGGAGACGTTGCCGAAGCGCCGCCAACACCAGGAACCCCCGCCGCCCGCTCCTCGCCGTTGATACGTCTCCAACGTATCTATAATTTCTGATGTTTCATGCTTGTTTTATGTATCATTGTCACATGTTTTATATGCATTATATATCATTATTATACATTTTCTGGGACTAACCTATTAACAAGATGCCACAGTGCCAGTTCCTGTTTTCTGCTGTTTTTGGTTCCAGAAAAGCTGTTCGGGCAATATTCTCGGAATTCGACGAAACAAAAGCCAAACCTCCTATTTTTCCGAGGGACACACGGAGCCAGAAGGGCAAGCCAGGGGGAGGCCCACGGCCTCCAAACCACATGCTCGCGCGGCTGGGCCCACAGGCGCGCCGGGAGGTGAGGAGGGCCCAGGACTCCACCGACGTTGCCCCTTCGCCTATTTAGTCACCCCGACGCGAAAACCCTAATATATATCTAATACTCCAGAAAGACTTCCGCAGCGCCGCCGCCATCGCGAGACCTCGTTTCGGGGGTCAGAAGTTCCTGTTCTGGCACCCTGCCGGGACGGGGATTGACCCCCGGAGCCATCTCCATCGACTCCACCGCCTCCACTTCGACTCCATGATGGTTTGTGAGTAGTTCCCCCATGGACTACGGGTTCTTGGCTGTAGCTAGTTGGTACTCTCTCTCCCATGTACTTCAATACAATGATCTCATGAGCTGCCTTACATGATTGAGATCCATATGATGTAATTGGTGTTGTGTTTGTTGGGATCCGATGAATTGTTACATTATGATCAGATTGTTCATCATATTATCATACTATTGTTTATTTAAGATCTTGCATGCTCTCCGGTACTTGTGGTTACCCTGATCAAGTAGTTGCTTGTATCTCCAAGAGGGAGTATTTATGCTAGATAGTTGGGTTCAGCCTCTATTTAACCTGGGATAGTGACAGCAAGTTCTAAGGTTGTAGATGTGTTGTTGCCACTAGGGGTAAAACAGCAATGCTTTGTCTAAGGATGAATGTGTTGTTTACATTATGCACAATACTTAATGCAATAATCTGTTGTTTGCAACTTAATACTGGAAGGGGTGCGGATGCTAACCGGAAGGTGGATTATTTAGGCACAGATGCATGCTGGATAGCGGTCTGTGTACCTTGTCGTAATGCCCAATTAAATACTACAGTAAACTTATCTTATCATAAGCATGCATTGTCATGCCCTTACAATTATCAATTGCCCAACTGTAATTTGTTCACCCAACACCTGTTATTTGTTTGGAGAGTTACCACTAGTGTAGATAGCTGGGAACCCCGGTCCATTTGTCATCATCATTGCTCTCTGGTCCTATATGTCATTAGAAGTAGTATCAACTATTTTCTGGTGCCATTGCCTCCGTGTTACTGCTGCTGTGTTACTGTTACTATTGCTCTCATATTACTGCTGCTTTCACATCACCCCTGTTACTAGTGCTTTTCCAGGTGCAGCTGAATTGACAACTCAGTTGTTAAGGCTTATAAGTATTCTTTGTCTCCCCTTGTGTCGAATCAATAAATTTGGGTTTTACTTCCCTCGAAGACTGTTGCGATCCCCTATACTTGTGGGTTATCAAGACTATTTTCTGGCGCCGTTGCCGGGGAGCATAGCTCTACTCATAAGTTCACCTGGGGAGTACACTCTACCTCTCTCTCTGTTTTTATTTTATTTTGTTTTGTCTAGTTTATTTGTGCTTAGTTTATTTTTGTTTAGTTTATTTTTGTCTTGTTTTATTTTTCTTATAAATTCGAAAATCCATAAAAATTTGAAAAACCGAAAAACTAAAAACTGTTGTTATGGAAGAACCCACAACCTATATGGAGCTTATAGAATTATATATGAAGTATAGAGAATCAAAAAAGGGTGAAGTCATGAGTGTGTGTTAGAAAGGTTGAATACAATTGCTAAAATCTTGCTTAAACGCCATGATATAAACTGTTGCTCTAAACAGGATACTAAACATCTTAAATTCCAATGTGCTTTAGTGAAGAAGTTTTAATTGTGAACTATCATTGGAATAACTATATTCATCTTGGGTTCGAAGAAGTAGAACAATTTGTTTTATTTATGGGAGCCTCTGAGATAGAATCTTTCATGGCTAAAAATTATGAAACTTGTATTGCTTGTAAGGACCTTAAAGATTATGTCTCTTCTATCCTTGATTATTGCATAGAACATTACAGCAATAATCCTTATATCGTTGATTACAAAGAGAGACTCATTAATGCACAAGAATGCACTCACAATTTGCAGGAACCTGTGGAAGAAGAAATTGCTGAACCTGAAAGCTCATTAGATGAAAAAGAGGAGGAGAGTGATGAACAAAAGGAGGAAGAATGGATTAGCTACCCATGCCTACCTTCTAATGAGAGTAACTCTTCATCTCTTACATTATTTGATTGCCCTCCATGCTTACCCAAGGAGGATGAATGTTATGTTCCTGTTGATTCTCTTGAAATTTTTCCTATGAGTAAAACTTGTGAGAATAATTATGCTACTGTTATATATGATAATCCATGCTATTTTGATAAATCTTATGATAATCCTTTATTTGTGGCTGATATCGAAATGCATGGTACTAAAGAGTTTTGCTTAGAAAATGTTTATGATAAAGCTCTAGATGATGGTCCTATGTTACTTGATAATATTGACTGTACCACTAATGAAAATGGGATTGGAGAAGTCTTGACTTTATCTAGGCGTCCCATATATGTTGAGAGTGATCAATCATCTTGTTATAAAATTGTTACATGTGGGTTCGAAATTTTAAATCCCACTATTTGTGAGCTTGATAAAAACTATGTGTTTGTAGATCATGAAAAGCATGCTTTGTGTGATAGTTATATTGTTGAGTTTATTCATGATGCTACTGAAAATTACTATGAGAGAGGAAAACATGGTTGTAGAAATTTTCATGGTACTAAAACACCTCTCTATATGCTGAAACTTTTGAAGTTACTCTTGTTTTATCTTCCTATGCTTGTCACTTTGTTCTTATGAATTTATTTGTGTACAAGTTTCCTATGCATAGGAAGTGGGTTAGACTTAAATGTGTTTTGAATTTGCTTCTTGATGCTCCTTTTGCTTCATTTTCTATTTTCATGAGAGCATCATTAAAACTATCAAGCCTAGCTAAAAGGCATTAAAGAAAAGCGCTCTTGGGAGACAACCCATGTGTTATTTCTGTAATTTTTCTTTTGCTTTTTGAGTCAAGGAGCTTGCTTACTTCTGTAACAACTCCTTTGTATCTTTACTTTTTCGAATTGTTGTACCAAGAAGAGCCTTTAATGATTAGATGATGCTAGATTTGGATTCTGCGCAGGGACAGATTTTTAGCTGTCACGAATTTGAGCTTTTCTCCCTGGAGAAAACTCGAAAAATTCTATAAAAAATCACGCATCTTCCTCAGATATGTACGCATCTTTCATTAACTTCACTTTTTCCGATTTGAGCAACGGAAGTACCTCGAAAAAATTCGTCTTTACTGGCTGTTCTGTTTTGACAGATTCTGTCTCTGTTTTTTTGCATTGTCTCTTGTGGACTTTAAGTAAGGCTTTCTAGACGTGGAGGGCTGTAGCTAATGTTTTATTGAGTATTGCAATGTGTCACTACAGAACCAAAGTGGATTAATGTTTTTGAGTACTAACCCCTCTAATGAAGTTTATGAGAAGTTTGGTGTGGCAGAAGTTTTCAAGGGTCAAGAGAGAAGGATGATATTGTGATCAAGAAGAGTGAAGAGCCTAAGCTTGGGGATGCCCCCGTGGGTCACCCAAGCATATTTCAAGAAGACTCAAGCATCTAAGCTTGGGGATGCCCAAGGCATCCCCTTCTTCATCATCAACTTATCAGGTCATCTCTAGTGAAACTATATTTTAATTCTTTCACATCATATGTGCTGTTCTTGGAGCGTCTTTGTGTTTAGTTTGTTAGTTTTATTCTCTGATCATATCAATGTCGGATCCTATCTATCTTGTTTGGGAGAGAGACACGCTCCGCTTTTTCATTTGAATACTCCTATTCTTCACTTATATTGTTGAGTATTCATTTTCGCACTGTTTAGCTTCTAGCTCTTGGTTTTCATGTATCTCTTGTTCAGAGCTATTAGTTATTTTATAGAAAGTACTCTCTTGCTTCACTTATATTTATTTGGAGAGTTGCTTGGTTGATGTGTTGGTCCAGAAATTTTTGCATGTGGTAGTGGTATAATGAAAAACTTGCATAATCTTGTAGATCATTGAACTTTGATAATCTGATTCTTTGCAAACGTTTTGAGGTATTTAGATGGTAAAGCTTGCTGGTTAATTAAGTTAAAATCATTAGTGGATTGTTGTCTTTAAGCTTGTACCGTACTACAAACTCTAAAATTGTTGAAGGTGTAGTTGGACTTGATAGCTTTCCATGTCTGAAAGTTCATTGTAATAACTAAGTTGTGCTGAAGGTCGAGGGATCTAACGGGGTACTTGTGCCGCCGTGAACGGCCCTTCTTGGAGTGAATTTTAATCATGCTCTTAATGTTGAACCTGCTAGTTGTTTGCAATAAACTTGTGAGTTCTTTTTGACTAATGTTAAGCTACGGTTTTTGGCACTTCCACCATCCAAATTTGCTAGCCTCTTCGGTGCTGTGCATTGCCTTCTGCTCACATTGAGAGTTGTGCATACTTCGCCGGTACATCCAACCCCGTGGGAGGACTTCCTCTTGTTCTCCTACACATAAGCCTATACATCTTCCTCAAAACAACCACCATACCTACCTACCACAGCATTTCCATAGCTGTTCCGAGATATATTGCCATGCAACTTCCATTTACATTACATGACTTGTTGTCATTCATCACTTATATATTGCTTTGCATGATTCTATACAGCTGATGTGTGGTTTACCCATGTTACGCTAGATCATTGCATATCCTGCTACACTGGCAGAGGCATACAGTTTCATACATCATGTCTTGTTCGTTATGAGTTATATGTACCAAAAAGTGTGTTGTCATATTAGAATGTTGCCCCTGAAAGTGAAAAGTGCTATGTGGCCATCGAAAAGAGAAACAGAAAAAGAAAAAAAAATAGAAAAAAGGAAAAAAGAAAAAAAAAAGAAAAAGAAAAAGGGGGCAACATTACTATCCTTTATCCACACTTGTGCTCATGTTATAGCACCTGCAGTATTCATAGTCATCATTTGTGCTCGTGTTTAGCACCTATACTCCATGTGAGAGAGTTTTCATGTTCTACTAGTATAACTATGTGGGGAATTTACACTATAGAACTTGGGTTGTATATTCCAATGATGAGCTTCCTCAAAAGTGCTCTAGGTCTTCATGAGCAACCAAGTTGGATGCACCCCCACTAGTTCCATTGGAGAGCTTTCATACACATATAGCTCTATGTGCATCCGTTGCATGGCAATCACTACTCCTTACATAGCTTCGATTATAAGACTTCCTCTTGTCTAATGATCACTTATAGCTTTGTGAGACTTTCTTCCATTGGCCTTCCAAACCCCCATTAATGTTCTCTTTGCCATAACATCCTGGTGCCAATACCAAATGCTTGCGCTCACCGGTTGAGTAGACTTCGAAACAGTTGATTCATGACGTTCATGTTTATGTTTACTTGGCTGAATCCTTCTATGTTATGAAAATTTGCTTGATGCTTGGATTGAAGGATAGAACTTCTACGCTGGATACTTAAACCATCTTTAATGAACCTTGTACGGTTTCATGTCTTTAAAGCGATAATTCATGAAAACTTTTAGCTTGTTTGACTCTTGCTTTATTATCTCTTATATCAACTATAGACATTTGCTTTGAATGATTTGATCTCAGCTCACATGCCTTACATTATTATTGGATCAAGATTATGTTGGTAGCATGTCACTTCAGAAATTATTTTCTTTTTATCGTTTACCTACTCGAGGACGAGTAGGAACTAAGCTTGGGGATGCTTGATACGTCTCCAACGTATCTATAATTTCTGATGTTTCATGCTTGTTTTATGTATCATTGTCACATGTTTTATATGCATTATATATCATTATTATACATTTTCTGGGACTAACCTATTAACAAGATGCCACAGTGCCAGTTCCTGTTTTCTGCTGTTTTTGGTTCCAGAAAAGCTGTTCGGGCAATATTCTCGGAATTCGACGAAACAAAAGCCAAACCTCCTATTTTTCCGAGGGACACACGGAGCCAGAAGGGCAAGCCAGGGGGAGGCCCACGGCCTCCAAACCACATGCTCGCGGGCTGGGCCCACAGGCGCGCCGGAGGTGAGGAGGGAGCCCAGGACCTCCACCGACGTTGCCCCTTCGCCTATTTAGTCACCCCGACGCGAAAACCCTAAATATATATCTAATACTCCAGAAAGACTTCCGCAGCGCCGCCGCCATCGCGAGACCTCGTTTCGGGGGTCAGAAGTTCCTGTTCTGGCACCCTGCCGGGACGGGGATTGACCCCCGGAGCCATCTCCATCGACTCCACCGCCTCCACTTCGACTCCATGATGGTTTGTGAGTAGTTCCCCCATGGACTACGGGTTCTTGGCTGTAGCTAGTTGGTACTCTCTCTCCCATGTACTTCAATACAATGATCTCATGAGCTGCCTTACATGATTGAGATCCATATGATGTAATTGGTGTTGTGTTTGTTGGGATCCGATGAATTGTTACATTATGATCAGATTGTTCATCATATTATCATACTATTGTTTATTTAAGATCTTGCATGCTCTCCGGTACTTGTGGTTACCCTGATCAAGTAGTTGCTTGTATCTCCAAGAGGGAGTATTTATGCTAGATAGTTGGGTTCAGCCTCTATTTAACCTGGGATAGTGACAGCAAGTTCTAAGGTTGTAGATGTGTTGTTGCCACTAGGGGTAAAACAGCAATGCTTTGTCTAAGGATGAATGTGTTGTTTACATTATGCACAATACTTAATGCAATAATCTGTTGTTTGCAACTTAATACTGGAAGGGGTGCGGATGCTAACCGGAAGGTGGATTATTTAGGCACAGATGCATGCTGGATAGCGGTCTGTGTACCTTGTCGTAATGCCCAATTAAATACTACAGTAAACCTTATCTTATCATAAGCATGCATTGTCATGCCCTTACAATTATCAATTGCCCAACTGTAATTTGTTCACCCAACACCTGTTATTTGTTTGGAGAGTTACCACTAGTGTAGATAGCTGGGAACCCCGGTCCATTTGTCATCATCATTGCTCTCTGGTCCTATATGTCATTAGAAGTAGTATCAACTATTTTCTGGTGCCATTGCCTCCGTGTTACTGCTGCTGTGTTACTGTTACTATTGCTCTCATATTACTGCTGCTTTCACATCACCCCTGTTACTAGTGCTTTTCCAGGTGCAGCTGAATTGACAACTCAGTTGTTAAGGCTTATAAGTATTCTTTGTCTCCCCTTGTGTCGAATCAATAAATTTGGGTTTTACTTCCCTCGAAGACTGTTGCGATCCCCTATACTTGTGGGTTATCAGCCGTCCAAACGGCCAAAGAGACCGACCGTCACCACCGCCACGTCGCCCGCCGTAGAGCAGCCCGTGCCCGCTCCTTGCGTCCAAATGGCCAAAGAGACCGAGCATCACCACCACCACGTCGCCCGTCGTAGAGCAACTTGTGCAGTCCACCTTCCAGGGTCGCCGCCCGGCGTCCGCAACCTCAAACTGAGGAGCCAGCAAGTCGCGGGTCAACGTGGCAGTTGAGTGAGGCAGGCAACGGCTCCAGGCCCACGAGGACGACATCCGCAACCGATAGGAGGAGACCGCTGTCCTCCACCGCATGAGGCGACGTCGACCAGACACAGCAGCAGGGCCGGTCAGGCCCAGATCAGCCCCGTAGGCCAAGATCAGGCACGACTAGCCCCGCCGCCGCGCTGCAGGCCTGCAGTGTCAAGGTCCCTGATGTCATCATGCAGAAAGCCTCACGGACGAAGGAGGCCTCGCCTAGGGTTCCCCGTCGCCCACGGGAGCGACAAAGGGGAACGAGCTGTTTTTTTCTGTCCCTGTTTCTCTGATCCTTTTCCAAGTCAACTGAACTATGCAAGCACATGCATGCACGCATGCGAGGGGATCAATCGTGCCAACTTGCATCGATCTTCAGTTCACGCTTTCTCTAGTCTGAACTTCTGAAGATTGACATGTAAAATTACTATCTCAGTTGATAACTATAGTAGGGAGTAGGGACACAGTAATTTCGTGTGTATTAAGTCACTACCGTAATCAGCGTTTTTGCTGACTGCCCGGCTGTTTGCCGAGTGTAATTTATCGCCATTGGACACTCGGCAACATTTAATATAGTCAGAGCGCCACCAAACTACACGGCAAGTAGGCGACACTGGGGAAAATGATATACTCCCTCCGATCCGTTAATACTCTCGCTAGGAAATAACGTACGGAGTACAAGTCGCTAGCCTAACTCGCGACACTTTTTCCAGACCAGAGGTAGTATATCGAGTGTGGTTTAGGTGTGACACTCGGCAACAAGCAACTTGCAAACACTTGGCGCTCCGTAATATTTATGTGCCATGTCCCATGTTGCCGTGAGTAACAGGAAAAAGGCGGCGCAGCCAAGGATGCCGAGTATCACGACACTAGGCAAAACTAACGGCAGCAACGTTTGCCGAGTGCAACCTGACATAGCACTTAGCACATTTTTTAATTTCCTTCATTTCTTAGATTTTAGTTTTTTAAACATTTTTGGTTCACCTTTTCTTTTCCCGCCCCCTCTCTCTCTCGGCAGAAAAAGTGCGGAACAATTTTGGCAGGAAAAAGTGTGGGGTAAAAGAACGGAAAAATTGGATGGAAAAGTAGAGCGGGAAAATTTTGGCGCGAAAAAAATGGTGAAGGGTAGGGATAAAAAGGCCCCAGACGGCCAGAAACCTCTACACCTGAATTTTCCATTTCAGTTACTCCTCACTCTCTCGATGAATCCCTTGTCCATGGATAGTCAAATAGCGCGTTCGGCTTGCCCGATGGATACACTTGCATGTGATAACATCTCCGTGTGGATTATGTCCCTACCATCACCGTCCCTAGGGCTAATTTGGACGCGCGGGTAGCAAAAACCAGGGACGCTACCCCGCGCCCGAGATTTCCACGCAAGGGGAGCGGAGGAAATCTGGGTATTTTTTTTTTGTAAAAAATAGAAAAAAATCATACGCTCATCCCCGGAGGAAATCTAGGCCTTCCGGAAGTCTTCCACGATTTGCGGTTTCTCCTCCAACGTGAGCCTCCTCGAGGCGGCTGTCGAAGCTCATATGCGGCCTCAATTCGTTCTCGGAGATCCACACCGGCGCATGCCCGTCGAGCGTTCCCGTAGGAGCGCTGCGTCGTGAGCACGGAGATGAGCTTGCTCGTCAGCAGTGGCGGATCTACTTGGGAGCAACCGGGTGCACAGGACACCGGTAAAACGAAATTTCTTTGTGAAATAGCAAATTTTCACCATATATGCACCCCCTAAAAGATGAATTTTCACGCTTGGTGCACCGGTAGGCACCCTGGTGCTATATGCCCTAGCTCCGCCACTACTCGTCAGGACGGGGCGGCATGGGAGGGGGATAGGTCGGCAGCCGGGTAGGTAGGGGGAGGCGACCCAGCGGAGCGGAGAAGACAGCGGCGAGGCAGCGAGGCGACGCGGGAGAGATAAGGGATTTTCCTCTCCCGATGTCTAGAGGTCGGGCGGATGTTCCCCGGTTTTGGACCCGGATCGGGCCAGAAAAAACCAGGTATGGGCTGACCAAACGCACATGTAGACTTCCCTGGGTGACTGGGCCTCGCGGGTTTGCTGCCCGGGAAAGGACTGGGGGCCGTTGCCACATTTTAGTTGGGGGCGAGGCGACCGGCGGCGCTGCCGAACCAGCGCCCGGTGGAGGGTGAGGGCGGGAGGGATGGAGCCTGTGCGGCTGTGCCACCGCTGCTTGTAGGGCATGCGAACAGGAGGTCTGGCCACCAGCGAGCCATGGTGTAGTGACACCGCCACGGTCAGAGAGGAGATGAGGATGGGAACACAGATGGGGTTTCGAGTATGTAGTTTGCACCTTCCGCCACGTAATGTAACTTGGATCACCTTCAGGCATGGATACCTACTGTTTTCTTTTCTTTTCTTTTGCATAGGTTGGCCAGCTTGCGTGCAGCGTGCTTTCGACACTTTTGATGTGGTGTGGACGACAGTTCGCCGGCGCCATGCCCACCACATGCTCGACCGAATACCTGCACGAGGTGTGCGATCTCTTGCCGTCGCGGCGATGGTGTGCTCCTGTGCTCCACTCACCAGTGCCGGTTCCTGTTCCAGACGACTGTCCCATGGTACTCCGGCCGAGCTTGGGTGGGCGCATTCCATGTTCCCTTTCCTCTCTTCCCAGGCACCGGTATACCACACTTCCAAGTTCCATGTGTTGAGATGATCCACCTCTGACCTGTTTAACAGTGGCGTTGAAATCTTACAGTGCAAAGCTCCCCTTGCCTGCCCGGAACGGTCCAGTGCTGCATCATCATGCTCGCGGCATGCTCGCCGTGGCCCAGGTATGCCGGTTCCCCCTGTGCATTCCTCTAGCTGTTGCCAATGAAACTGCGTCCTGTGTCATGCTCCGGTGTCCTCTCCTGTTCATTCCTCTTTAGCTGTTGCCAATCAATTCCCACCCTGCGTCATGTGCCCGGTGTCCAGGATGATCTGGCACCGACTGTAGCACACTTCTCTTACTGGAGAGTTCGACACGTCGTTGCGCCGAGCAGAGGTGTTATTTGCCTGTGCTGGGCTTCCATTGCAAGCTATGGATGTTATGTTCGTACAATATAGCTATTCAATTTACTGCAAAACAATGAGCTAATGGTTTGTTTAAGTTACACCATCCTCGTGCGAATGTCGGGGGGGGGGGGGGGGGGGGGGGGGGGGGGGGGGTAAGATTGCTGTAGAATTTATTTATGTTGTACGAACAGTTTGGGAACTAACTACAGGGCTGAAACTTCAAGTGGGCGTTATCGCACCTATCTGTCAGGAAACATCTTGTTATCAATAACAGTGTGTCATGTTCCTGGAATGCAGGAGCCAGATGGTCCCTTCTTATCCAAAATAGATGCAGATTGGGTAAAACTATTGGTTCACGTGATCCTATATTATGAAACAAGCAGTAGTTGTGGAATCAAGAAAAGAACACGATCTGATCAAAGTAATATCTACAGAGAATACTTTATCGAAGGGTATAAGTTGATATTCAATTGCTTGCTTCTTCTAGTGTCAATGTCACTGAGGCCAGCAATAATTATATTTCTTCTATATAATTCAGTCTTCAGCAAAATGCAAAGGGTTACATTTACTAGTGGCTAAGTTTCCTAAAGATGGAAACAACTGTCGCCAATCATGTTCAGTTTATATACTACTGAAAGACAGCTGCCTGCGCAGTTTCGACTGCCCAGCTTGCATCTTCTCTGTAGCCTCGCCACCTATGACCTCGTCAATAAGGTCCCTGAAGATGGATCTTTCAATGTTCAAAACCATGCCTTGTAGCTCACCGCCAGGGCTCCCCCAGTCTTTCATCTCAAACAGTGCACCCTCAGCTAACGGCATGTTTTCGTCTTCATCCTCTTCAGAGCATTTTCCTACCGAGCTCTCGGATAAGAGCCTGTCAACCTCTGTGCACAATTCCTTGAAAAGTCGCCACCCACTTAACTTCCTTGATCGAAGAAGTTTCGCCGTTCCATTTGCTGAGCTATAGATGTTCATTTTCTGAGCTATAATTTCATTTACCAGATCGAATACAATTCTACGGTGAAGCTTTTCCATGTTAGGATCAGAACTCTTCCTGGCTCCAGTAACAGCTTGAGTTGCTGAAATGAAGTGCGGCTTTGTTTGCTCTAGAATGAGGAAGAGCTCTGGGTTGATCGGGCAACTGGATGGCGAAAGTTGACCAGGCATCGCTGCGAAGCTAAGTTCCTTGTGCAGAAGGCCGGATGCTAAGAGTATCTCGTAGATATACTGGTTATCTTTAGAGCTTGCAGCTTCATCGTTCATCGATTGCAGTTGTTCAAGTTTCTGAATGAGCGCTTCTAGATTTTCCGGTTTGATCTGGTTGACTTCACTGCTCGTCTTTGAATGCGGCGTGTCTGGCAGGCTGTTTGGGTTCCAGCAATCATCTGAAGTGTGTGTCTCACCATCTGAACAAACAGAAAATTTACATATATTCAGGACCAGTGCTTAATACAACTGAAGAAAAATGTTGTAGCGAGACAGACAGTACAACTAAAAAAACATGTACAAGGATCAGATTGAAGTGAAATCAATATTCTGTCTATATGATCCATCAGAACACTAGGTGTATTTCTAAAGGGGGCCATCTATACCAGCAATGTATAGACACCAGAGGACATGCATCATGCTGCTGCATAGGAAAGTGCAACATGTGGGGCTTGCTAACATAGCACCAGCACTTCAGATGCAACTATCAATATGCGGTGGTTCCTCCCAATCGCAGGACCACGAGCTACCTGGTGGTAGCTTTTATTGCAATTATCTGTCACTAGCGTCATCGGTATGCTTACAGCTAACTATGTTTGTCCTTTTCATAGCACTGTGGGCTTCTGAATTAAATGGGACCAAATAATAGGATGCATCATGCTATTGATCTTGCAGTTGGTGGCAATCGATTATCAAAAAATTGGTGGTTATCTGATATGCAGGAAAAGTAACTGCTAGATCAACTTCTCACCTTTGAATGAATCTGAAATACTTTTATGGTAGAAGGATGTGTCGAGGACCGAGACAGGGCTAGGGACATTCTCCAGCGAATGAATCTTGTGATCTGACCCCAGGATTGAAGAAGGGCTCTGAAGGAAATGAGAGTATTTTCAGTGATTAGTGATATAGAACGAGCATATGGAAAAAAATCTCAGAGCTATCTGGTTTCTTTCATCTATGATTATCTATTATCTTTACCTTTTGAATTGGTGTTGAAGCAGTGTAGTTTGGTTGAACTGATGATGAACCAACAACCGTAGGCTTTTGACAGTCCATTATACTGACGTCAATCTGCTTCGCCAAGCTGATCCTTCTTCCAGGACTCTGTGAGGCCTCATTGTCACGGTTGCTCTTAACTTGAGAAGGCTTTGATCTTGTTCTTCCTCTTGGGGATGCTGCTTCATTCAACTTCTTGCTTGGAGACTTCGGTGAGACTGGTGGACGAGACCGCCTCTCTGACTCTGCCTTCCTCTGCACCAGCCTGGGGCTTGATTGGCCTGTAGGCCTCGGCGAGCTCGCTCTGCTTGAAGGTTCGTCAGACTTGGATTGAGCCCTTGCAGTGCGAGAATGGATCTTGTCATTTGTGCTGGCTTCATTCTTGTCGGTGAAGGATGAATCTCTTGGCTGCAACTTCCTGAGGCTTCTGAGCCCTGTAAGGGGAGCAGCTGAGACCCCAGGCTTCTCGGTGGTTCTTGCCGGCTTCATGACTACAATGGGAGACTCAAAGCTTCTGGAGCTGGTGTTGGCAAGATCCTTTTCTTGCCCCTGAACAGACACTGATTCAATATTGCAGTCATCGTTCCGGCGCTTAGCATCCTTTGCATGCAATGTCCCCAGAATTCTGAGAGCTCTGAAGTCCTTGTTGCACTCCGAGAACTCGAGCCCACCGAGCCTTCTCTCTATATCGGCATACACAGACGAGGTTCTTGGCCTCACCTCAGCATCGCGGCATTGTGAAGCCTTGCTATTGGTGACGCTGACACCTCTTTCCTGCTGCCTCCAGGGAGCGGCTTCGGTGAGAATTCTTGGAGAAGGCTTGGTTTTTGGTGCTGAAGGCTCGTTCTTCGGCAGTGACACACACGGATCCTGGCAAGTGCTCCTTGGTGAACGTGATGGACGCTCGCTCTGAGTGGCTTGTGCTGCTGGTCTCGGTGATCTTGCGGGTTCATAGCTATCATTGATTAGCATCCCCGTCGCATCTGGTGCTTCTTCCAACCCCATGAGCTTGGCGATGACACTGTTGGACCGCCTGTGGCTCGGGGAATCTTGAGGCTTCAGAGCATCCAGGAGAGAGTCATCCGTTCTCCTGTAACTGTTCTTCAGACGTGAACTCGGGCTGAGAGATTCTTTCCTGCTGTCCAAGGACAGTCTAGGAAGCTCTTTGGCCCTTGTAGAAGCAGGCTTCTTGGCATCTTGGTTTTCGGCTGACCGCAGGAGCCGCCGATCATCGCATGAGAAGCGTGACTGCTCCTGGAAACGCCTGCTGGATTCGACGAAATTCACAGGGACGACCTTGCTGCTCCTATCGATGCCGATGACGTAGGTCCCATCCATTGATTTGGAGAGAAGCAATGGCCTTGGAGAGTCTTTGTACTGCACGTTTCTCCTCGTCTCCGATGCCGAGGTCTTTACGGTTAGGCCCCCGGGGTCCCGGTTGATGGAGTCCTTCACGATGTCTCTGAAACCAAGGTTTGGTTGCCGGTCTTTGCATCAGCACTAGCGCCCTTGAGACTTGGTGAGCTCTTGAGTGGCCTCTGCGCAGAGAGCTCCTCGCTGATGTGTGGAGGCTCCTGTTGGACAGATTTGCTGCCGTCACTGATGAGAACGATGAGCTTGAAGAGGAAGAACAAGAAGCTCTTGATGACTCGATTGACAGGCTGCTATTCTCAGTCATGCTTTTGCTGAATGTTTTCTCCTGCAACATAAATCCATAGGTTAGTTAGATCCCTCTCCAATATGTACTATCCATTCATGTGTAGATCTGTTTTCCTGACAACATTAAGTTGATTTAGTCCAGACAGGGGGGAATTACCAGAATGATTTTTGGGGTGCTTGAGGTCTGCACTGGAGCATTGCTGCTGCTCTTTGGCGGAGTACGGCCTGGACAAAATAAGAGGACATCAGAATAGTAGTATAATTTTTAAACAGAGAATAAGAATATAGAAATTTAACATGTAACCTTGGTAATGCATATCATAATAAAATGGATGGATTTTTTATGGGAGAAAAGGTGACGAGTTTTTGTCTTCTATTCACCATTATTGTTTGCATGCATGAACATTTTAAATCCAATTGTTAACCTGTCATCTTCAGTTAATCGGTCATGACAAGAATGTTTTTAAATCAAATGTTCAGCTGTCTTCTTCAGTTCCATTACAAAAATGAATTTTTAGTAACCAACTGTTCAGCTGTCCTCTTCGGAGAAAATGGTTTTGCTAATTCTGGATACGGAACTACACATAGTAGTTGCCTGTCATTATGTCTATGCCCGGCTCATATAGTGCTAACTAAAGTAGTCATGCGCTGTCACTGTAGTAAATTACTAAGCAACTAGTTTTATGATCAGAATCCACTTTTACTGTTTGTAATTATTTTGTGCGTGCTGTGCAGTTATGTCCCCCCTTACATCAGTGGAGTCCTTAAGCTTTTTAAGCCTTCTATCTCTTCTCAGCAGAAGAAAACTTGAAAAAAAAAATCAGGATTCTGCCAGATTCTCAAAATTACGGTATGTATCATTCTCCATTGCTCGTCTTCCAACTTGGTAAAACTTCAGGTACCAACCATATATACCGCAACAAAGAAAGTTTCTTGCATGGTACCGTCTTACTGCTAACGTAGGCGTATATTTGTTTTACTGAACCTCCCAACTGTCCATGTTACCCAACTCTGAATGGCAGTCTTCCTCCCAACTGTCCATGTTACCCAACTCTGAATGGCAGTCTGAAAGGACTTGTGTTCAGCGAACACAAGAAGCAATCTTTCTGACAAGAAAAAAAAAACACACCTAACTTGCTGGTATCTAGTCAACGATAGCAGAACGAGGTGCAGCGAGCGCGCGATTCAGAGAGCGATTAAAAACTCGAAAGCGACGCTTTATATTACTCGAAGAAGGAAACAGTAACCGACGTGGAAAAAACAAAAGAGATTATGCTAGCTAGCTAGAAGCCTAGAACTTAGACGAGTGAAGAAACACACGGCAGGTCGATGCCAATGTGAAAAGTAGGAAGAGGGCGTGGAGACGGACGAGCGAGTGGAGGTGATGAGGTGGTGGTTACCTGGCGCTGGAGGCAGGCTCTTGTGGAGCGGTTGGCGGCCGGCGGCGCCGCCGCGGGGCGCGGTGAGCAGTCGGTGGCGGTCGAAGATCTGGAATATGCCGGCCATGCAGCCCATGTGGCGGTCGAACTCCGGCATGTCGTCGGAGGATAAGGCGTTGAGCACCCTGCTCGCCGGTGGCATCGATCTCCGAAACCGATCGTGCGTGCGCCGCTTCACATCCACCGAAGCAGGCACGGCGGAGCAGAGCAGGGGAAGCTTCAGAAACCAGAGAAGAATGCAGAGCAAGGAAGGAAGAAGCAGCGGTATCGACGCTCGCAGACGCGGATACAGGTACAGATATAGAAGTGGGATGGGGTGTGTGAGTTCAGAGGAGGAATGTTACGGTATCTATGATTCGCTCATGCAGGGTGGGTTCTCGTGACCTGGTGAGAGCATGGGGATGGATGAAGAAGGAAGGGAGGAGGAGGGAAGGAGAGGGGATTTAAGCGAGGCTGGGGCAAGGCTTGGGCTGGGGGGCAATGGGGGTGTTGGTGTGGGTCAAGCCGTGTCGCTGGTCCTGCCCGCGTCGTTCATCACAAGCACATGTGCGCGCTGATCATTGCATTGCACCGGCTTGTGTGTGTGCGTGGGTGCGCGCGAGCCGGCATGTGAGTTGTGTCAGACCCGCACTGCCGCACAGGAGTTTTCGTCCGTCGACTAGAGCACAACGCCGGCCAGACAGCCCCGCCGCCCGCCGGCGTCTAGAGCATCTCCAACCATGCCCTATCGCCCCGATATGTCGTGTTCGGACACGACCCAGACAGAAAATCGCAACCCAACCGTGCCTTCAAGCCAACCCATCTATCTGGGTTGTCTGGCATTCCTCATACCTAGCCATATGTGGGATATAGGGCGGCCCGGACAAGGTTGCCACGTCGGACTGGCCCAGGTTGACCCGCCTCCATCTCCACATAATCCTGCACACCGACCGACCAAACCGGAGATCTCCTCTCACTCCACTCCACTCCGCTCCCCGTCTCCTCCCCTCTTCGTCCTCTTCGCTCCCTGTCCAACTGGGATGCCCTCGAAGCAGGGCTCTTCGATGCGGCTGCTCCGGCAGGTTCGAGCTTCCCCCATCGACGAGGACGAGCTCGCCTTTCGCATCGGCATTGAGCCGTCGCTCAAGGAGATTGGCGGATCCAGCTCGGTGCCAGCGCCGTCCGCTAGACACGGGCAATGCAGCCGCTGGTCCATGGCGCCGTTGTCCCCAAGCCGTTCCGTGCCTTTGTCGAGTCGCTCGACGGCCCCGGGCCCGCCTATGCAAACTCCACCGGGATGGACGATGTTGCCGGATGGGGCTGGCGGCTCGTGCCGCGGAGCCCGCCTAGACGGACGCCGGAGTCCGAGGCCATTTCGGTGCCTCCGCAATTTGGACAGCGCTGCGGGCATCAGCCGCATCTGCTCGCGAACCGATCCCCTTGGAGGTCCTGGACTAGTCCATGACCTTCAAGGAGACAGATGCCCAGCACCGCCCCGCAAAATCGCCTTGACGTTGGAGGCCGCCATCGCCGAGTCGAAGAATTAGGCGGAGAAGAACGCCTCGCAAACGATCAGGCTCCTCCTCCGACGATCCATACTCCGTCTTGGAGCTGCTCCACCGCCCTGCCGGAAATGCTGAGGGGAAGGGCAAGTCGCCGCAGTGAGCTCCATTTCTAGTCTTTTGATGTCCTATGTATATCTAGGTGCATGAATTCGCAAAAAAAAAATTGAAGGTGGGGTTTTAGGTGTGGACACGGTATGATTTTGAAGCAGGCCAAATTTGGGGTTGTCCGGTACTGTCCGCGGACTCAATTGTGCCAACTTGAACTTGAGTTGGCGATGGTCTTAATTGCCGTGACATGCCAGCGCCGCCGTGCCTGCTGGTGCGTACGCAGCGTGCCTAGACTCCATTGGCTGACGTACGTGTGTGTGAGCATGTCGTCGCTGTTGCTGGCCCGATGGGTGGATGGAATGGATCGGACAGCTCACAGGTGGGACGGGGCTCGGTCGGCCGCGCTGCCAAACACGGCGCGGGATGACGAGCAGCTACGTACGTAGACGACGCGTATCATTGCGCGCGTGTGACTGACTGGGATACATACGTATACGTACGGTCGCTATACCGCAATATACCGCTCCCTTGGCCACATCTGCGTCCGTGTGTATCATAAGTGCGTGCGTGCGTGCGTGCGTGTGTACGTGACAGCGACCTTCTCGGCGCGGAGATTTACACCCAACGGTAAATTCTCGGCGCCTTTTGTCATGACGACCTGTGCGTGCGGTGTACCGGCGTACTCCGTACTTACTTCTCCGTGCACGCACGCACACCCTCATTCCCTGTCACTCACTGTGGATTCCTTCTTTCATTGGCCGGCAGCGCTATCTAGTCTAGGATCACGGTGAATCTGTGATCTCTTTTACTGCCTGCGCTTCTGTCGGGACCCGGCCTGGACCAGGGTTCTTGTTAAAAGCTCTCTGCTTCCTTGCTAATGGAGTTGATTCTCGCCAAAAGAAAGAATGGGAGAGATCTGGAGATGGAGATGGATGGATTCGAAACCGTGTTTGGACAAAGCAGTTATTAGGAACCATAGCTAATGGAGTTTAGTGCGGTGTTAAACAGTGAGGCGGAGTCCAGTGCGCAGTTGCTGGACTGTGGGGGACTCACGGCTTCGAGCTTACATAACACGACCACCCGTGGTCGATCCGTCAATTAACCTCTCATCCGTACCAACTAGTGCTACTACTTTACTTAATTTGAGTTTCTTATAACAATCCAGCTAATTCTCAGATTATTACTTCATTCTTTTCTTGTTTCTTTTCGTACCTACGTTGTGTACTAGCCACCGATCGATGGATCGGCTAGGTGCATGCTCACTAGGTTTAGGGCAATCAATCAATCAAGAAGCATGGCGGCAACTGCGAGCACTCCGATGGATGCATGGGCATGGCGCCGCGCGCGGTGGTCCTCCATGTGTCGACCGCCGCCACCCTTGCACACCAAGTCCCAACGCCATGATCCAGACGCGCCGGAGCCGGAGAGACGACGACGACGACGAGGGATACGGGGTCGATCGCGCGCGCGCATGCAGCCGGCCGGTAGAATACCAACCCGCCGTCTCTGCTGCTAGCTAGCTTCTCACCATGCCGTAACTTTCTGCCGCAGCAAAGTATAACGAACTGCGGAACTGGTGAAAATCTTTCTTGGCTGCGAACGCAAGCAAAGCAGGCGTGTGTACTGCGCCCGCCCAGCTCAGAGGAAGAAGGTCAGAAGGATGAGGAGTACCAAACAAACAAAAACGCAAGCTAGCTAGAGAACATGCGCATTGAGGCGCCTGTCGGTGGGGCCCCGGGACCAGTGTAGCTGGATCTGGGGGCACCATGCATGGCTGCTGCTTACTGCGAGCTTTCGATCGGGGTTGGACCAGCTAGTAGCTTGCTTGGCTTGCTCCATCATCATCATCATCCTCTTCGCTCCGCTAAATTACAGAACCCTAGTAACAAGCCAATCCAAGATTAACCGTTTGCATGCGCAAGACGCTAACTTTTCCTTGTGTGTTGAGCGGAGTTAAAATGTAGTAACTAAGATGGATTATTTGGATATGACATGTTATGCCGGAATTTAAGATGTAAAGGAAGAAGAAGAACAGGAAAGGCCCGGCCACCAAAATTTGAAGAGATTCCCAGCAGCACTGGGATTTCAAAACTGTGCAGCTCAATGATGCGGTCTTGTTTAATGGGGTAGTATTGGAGGAATCTCTGCGTATTAAAGGAGTTCGTTAGATTTCCCGCCAGCTAGCTATTCATGCCGGTCCTACGTGTGAATAAAATTGAGTGACGTCTCCTCCTTCCCGCCAATTTTCTTAATACCCGCCAGGCAGCCACAATGGTTTGAATCTCGATCTTCTTGCTAGAATACATGGCCGACTGGATCCGAAAGAAGCTATTCATTATTATCAACATAAAAAATAGTACACCTAATCTAGGAAAAATTGAAGGATAAGCTCGTGCTGAACTAAGTATTTGCCGGTGAGTCAGCGCTCGGCGAATTCTCAACATGGATGCACCAAGCACTTCCTCGTCAATCCATCCAACTGGATCCCAAGTTCCCAACTGTCGACGGCGACGAGCCCCCTCCAAAAACCTCCTTCCAAACTGGTCGGGGGCACGGCGACTTGGCGAGCCATGCGTCCGGTGTAAACGTCGTACCAGCGACCGGAGACATTGCATCCTGCGCAAGAAATTCTTCTCCTCTTTGGTGTGGAGCGTGGCCGTGTAAGGTGGCCTGCAGGCAGGCGCCAACATCGAGAGCGACACCGGCGAGTCGGCGACGGTGGTGGTTGTACTGTTGGTCCGGCCGGGAGGAGCCCTCCTGGTGTTGTCTGCGTCGCCGGCTTGGGGTTGCTTTCTGCCCGGCAGGGTCGCTACCGCCGTAGCTGGGTTCTTTGCATGGACCTGTGGCATCCATCCATGCGTGCTTACTGTACTTCGACTTTGTACATGCATCGATCACACTGCAAATTCTCTCGAGATAGCCGCGGTCACTTTCTGCGGCACTTTGGGAAGAAACATGCGCGCGTGCTAATTGCTGAATGCTGAAGCAGAGTGTTTTTTTTTTGATAATAGCTGGCTGAAGCATAGCTTTATTAGCCCGGTATCTGCAGCAGCTAGCAAGAATGCATGTAGCCAAATTGCTACAATTCCGATAAAATTGGCGAAAGAAAGAAAAAAATTGGACACGTTGTGTCAGGGTACCGAACACAAAACAAACTTTAGAAGAGTCCCTTGTAATCGCGCGGGAGGCTACCAAGAGATCTCCCACAGGTACGCCGCACACATCATGTTTCAATGTAGGTACTCCATACGCATTTGGCGAGGGCTCAAAGATTGGGTAGCTTTGGTGATTTCGACATCTCGCAATGGAGCACTCATGCAACGGTTGAGAAATGGTGGTGATCTATCACCGGAGTGCATGGCCGCCGCCATGAAGGGCTTTCCTCTTTGCTTCTCATTGCCGCGTGGAAAATTTGGAACGAGCGAAATGCACGGGTGTTCAAAAACCTCAGCTCCATGCCATCCGTTGTAATGTTGTCGATTAGAAGAAACGGCGCCCTTTGAGAGATAGCGGAGCCAAAACGTTTGAGTGCTATTTGACGCGAGAGTAGACTTTTTTCTAGCCTTGTTGGCTCGTGTTGTAACCCCTAAACGTCTTTCTTAATCAATGAAATAGGCAAAACTTTTGCCTTGTTTCAAAAAAACAATCTCCCACACGCTAATCGTAGCTACGCAGGGATGAGGTGTAGAGGAACCTAGTCTTCAACACAAGAATCCAGGAATTGAAAGGGCGTGCCAAATGACCATGACCATTAACCTAGTAATTAAAGTGAGCAAGGCTGTGCTAGACTGCTAGCTAGCTATATTGATACTGCCCAATTACGCATGCAGTCCATGTAATGATCAACGTTACCAGTAGATAACGTTTTCTAGCTTTGACTAAACTATGCATGTGATACAAAATGGAATAAAAATAGGTAGCTAAAATTATATAGGTTAATGAACATTCCATCATAAAAGTAACTTTCACAAACATTAAATGATGAAAATTAATACTCCCTATAGCAGCAAAGATTATGTGTCGGGCATATCATGTACTCCCTGTGAACAGGGGAGCTGCCTATCCTTTTCTCTTCTTTGTGCGAAATGCATGTTTTCATATCACTTTTAACTATTGTCGTTTGAGCATTAAACCATTATACCGGCAGCAGTTAAATGTAATCGTATATGTTCCTTCAAAGAAAAACAAAGGCGCGCGGCAACGAAAAGACTGCCATGACGCATTGACGCATCTCCTCCTCCTAACCACGAAACCAAACCATTTTCTGCATACTCCAAGAACACCAACCGTCTCTAGAAAACAGAAACCCTTCTTGTTTAACACGAGATTCGCATATGTCATTTTGATTTCTGACAGCGATTAGGGTTTAATAACTATCTCTGCTCACTTTGCCAGTAGTTGGTGTGCCGACACGAAGAACGCAACCTGCTGAAGTAAGCAACCTGCCCCGACCTGCAATTGCAAACAAACTAACCTGACACAAATACTCTTTTCAGGTACAAGTTGCAAGATCTTGCAGGTGAAATAGACATATTATCAATTAAATAATACTGTCAGCTCAGATCATCTGACGACTGCGTACTCTGTAAGAACTTGGAAATGCTATATTAATATTGGAATTTCTGAACTGCCTTTTGAAAATGTATGTTCCAGGGAGCAGTACAGCTTGTTATTGGACGTCTAAGTATCTGTGAATAGCTCATTGCACGGGCTGTATTATCCTCTATGCGCCTGTACATTTTGGATCAATGACAATCCATCATGTTCCTCCTTCGTGCGCATTCCAGGAGATTATGCGTTATTCTTGCAAGTTGCATCAGAGACACGATCGGGCATGTGGCGCTTGGATCCATAATTTTCGGTGAGGCTAGCTTGCTAGCTAGGCTGCAATATTCCTGGAATAATTGAGCAACACTTGTACTTTGCACGTACCATCAAGAAAATATTCGCCTAGGGAAGCAGATTTAATGTAGTTTGGGATATTATTTTCACATTCCCTTCTATATAATGCAGTGTTATTTTTTAGGAACATTTGTACTAGTTGTGTCATACATTAATGTTATTGCCACGGCAGAAACAACCTCAGATGATCCAAGCCAATTATCAGTCCTCGATCGGCGCCAGCCGTGTATGCTTTTTTCAATGGTTCACTCAGCTATATGCAAGCTTTTAATATTTTTATAAGCTGGTATGATTAAACCAGACAAACGAAGTACACCGTTCAGGCGTACACCTCAGGGATGTGCAAGCAACGGCTATGTACGCCACTTTATCGTTATACATTGATATGATTAAATGGGACAAAAAGTACACCCTGCACCTCAGGAATGTTCTATGTATGAAAGGTTATCTATATGATTAAATGGGACAAAGGTACACCGTACACCTCAGGAATGTGCATACGAGGAGCATAATTGAAGCAATAGGTAAGACACACGATGCATGATATATACACCCATGATTTCACAATGTAAGTCAAAGCATTTTGCGAACATAATTCCATATGGTATTGTGCTGGAATTCATCTTCCTCCATCAGTTTAGTCGCCAGAGTGAACTGGCTGGGGGCATGAAAGTTGATATGGTGTATATCAAAATCAAGATTTCTTTTTGGATAAAAGGTAATATATTAATCTCAAAAAAATATAAAATACACCCGGCCCTGCAACAATTCAATATTTTAAATAATTTAAAACATCGAGGATTATTAAAGATCAAATGCACATACCAACAAGGAGCGACATCAACCACTCCCCAAACAACACACCGGATGTGAGAAGGTTCTTCAAAGATGGATCCCCTTCAAAAACCCCTTCCGTTATCGAGCTTCAACCACGACCGCTTATCAACCACAATCTGCAGGTTGGAATAATGTGAGGTCGCGATATTCTTCTTCATTTCGGGGAACAACCGTACCGCGAGTCACCTCCTCCGTATGGCTGGTACATCTGCCTTTGATCCTCTATTTCCAGATCCACAAGTGGCTTCAGCGCTACCCTCACAGCTCCTCATCCATTCCACCACCAAAAATTTTGGGGTCCTCATCCCATTTTTTAGCTCCGACGAGCGCGACATCGTCTAGTGCCACATGCAACATTAGGCAAGATGTCTCTGCAGCGAGAGGGGATGAGAGCCGCCACCACCATCCACCAAGCGGGTTTTATCCGTCGGTTTCCTCCTGCGGTGGTAAGGAGGACGAAGGATAGGGGATACAGGGGGACGGATAGGGTTTCGTCTGTGTCGCCCCTAGGAGACGCACGACGTCAAAATCAAGAGTTGTTGAGCTCAACACAGCTTGAAAAAATAAATGTGGCCCACTACTTTTCCCTCGCCTAAAAGAGGATCATGTATATGATGAAGAATTTCTAGATATATTTCCAACCAGGTTTCAAAGAAGTCGTAAGATGCAAATGATAACCTAGCAAAATATTTTGTGTATAGATTGGGGTTAATTACTTCACGACAATAAACTCACAAGAGTGTTATAGACCTCCCACAAAAAGTTAAGTTTTATAAACCGGCATGATGAATAGAAGAAGATTGATCAACGACCCTTGCCACCAAAATTGTTTTTAGGAATATGCTATTTATCAGTTCCCTATTTTTTGTATTTCTCAGTTTACTAAGTTGCATATAATAATGACAACATCTGCACCAAAACATTTGTGTCACTTTAGGTCTAGAAATGCACATTTCTAAACCTAAATTTTCACATACCTAAATATACAACATCTCGAGATTAACCATTAGATAAAGACTCAACATGCATGTAATATTTATTGTCTTGGATAATTTTCCTATCTATAGAAAACAACTTATGCGAAAAAACCATGAGCGCACAAGGATATCTTCATTATAATAGAAAAATGTTTACATGATGCATCAATTAACTAACCATCAACTCATTCGTGCAGTTTAGAAGACGTAATATATGTGGAATGTATCAGACTTTTGATAAAGCGCAAACATAATCCGCTATGTAGATAATCCTTTTATGACGGACATCAGCCTCTATCTAGAATTCAGGTCATATATATACCACGCAATAAAAACACGATATAGTGTTTAATATAAATAATCATATCCACTTTATCTGATCTACGTGCTGGAAACAATATTTATCCGATGCTAAATGTAATTAAGTTAGGAAATTGACATAAAGTTCATGATAATGCTTCGATCATCAGTTTGATTAACAAATTGATGTCCTATTGACATCACTGGATAGTTGTCAATTACATATTCATGTTGTGTTTCAAATCATGCTTCTTCATATCGAGGTCTGCTTGCGAGCGCACCTGGCAGTGAGGACAATAGATGGCCCCAAATGTCTGAATTGTCCACTTGTCGGGACCGTTCCTGTTTTCCATATTGTCATCAGAGAAAAGAAAGTCTTCCAACTAATGACTTAAATCTTCTAAGTAAAGGTTGCACACATCTTAACTCTATATATTAAATGTGTCTTACCCCGTAAGTTTTAAAATTCAACTAAATCTAGGGAACTTCCAACTACGGTCAAATGTATTTTAGCTAAACTTCGAATGGACTTTAATTGGGTTGGAAAACTTTTTCGACTATATTCGAAGAACTTTCCACTATAGCTTGAATAGATTTCTAGTTTTTTTTTTTTGAGCAGTAGTGTGTGCATTGACACTATGTGTACCTGGCCATAGGTTTGCCCTGGTTGGGCAAGCTAGAGCTAGAGCTAGAGCTAGAGCCCAGCGGGATAAGGCTGGGGAATTGCGAGGGAGCAGTTCCACGTGAGCGCCACATCCCACGTGGTTCCTGCTGCCTGTGCGCCACCATGGATCGATCGGGTGGGTGTGACTAGGGGCAGGCAGAATCTCACCGGCCGGCTGTACCTGGCTCGGCCGGTAACGTACACGAAAACCGCCTTCTCCATCGATCGCACTGGCCGGCGTTTGAACCTAGTATACACAATAAGCGCCTCGATCGTGGACGATAAGGCCAGCCGGCGCACATGACATGTTGTGATGCGCATCGATCGTGGCTATCTATCTCGATCGATCATCAGCATGGGACAGCATGTGCACTTTGGCCACCACACCAGCCAGGCCTGGCCACTAACCATCGCTAGCTAGCTAGCTACTCCCTCCGTGCTAGTAGCCAAGGCATAATTTTTGAATATCTTGGTCCAAGGTGATAATTGATTGGGACTAAACTCTATCATGCATTGGTTGGGAGGCAACTAGCCACTAGTTGAGATGGAATTAAATACAATTGTGCCTAGGAGGTGAGTAAGTTATGGGACAAATGGTTCTGGGATTATGCCCTGCGAACTAGGACGGAGGGAGTAGTAAACTTGCCCTTCTGATGATGACGGCTCAATGATATGTACGCGCGCACTAATGTGGTTAAGCGTGCCCAAACAAATAAGCTGGACCCGTGACATGCATGCAGGGGTCAAAATGAGGCATAGTTGCATACAGCCCTTTATTCATTACTAGGCAAGATGGCGCGGCGTGTCCATGAGCGTATTTTGTGTTTTTAATAATGTTAAGTAGTTGGTTTTTTTTCAAAGAGTAAAATGGATCTACTGAAGCGAAAGATTGTATGTATTAAGAAAAGTGTTTGTAGTTAGAAGTGTTAGTTCAATTTGTATTGGCAGGTACCGTGGGTTTATTCCTTGTTCGATAGGTACATGTATGTATGTAAATGTGGTTGGTAAATTATACATTAAAAAAAAGGCCAAAAATTATTATCGGAAAGTCCATAAAAAGGTTTTTAAAACTGTAAAAAGGTTGAAGAAAAATATCATCAAAAAGTTTAAACTCATTTAGGTCGAGAAGTTTAAAGTTGTTCGAGAGGTATATGCATGTATGTAAATGCGGGTGGTAATTTTCCAAAAAAAAAAGGCAAAAAATTCTGTCGAGAAGTCAAAAAAGGTTAAAAAATGAAAAAAAAAACCGAAAGAAAAGGTTTAAAAACTGGAAAAGCGAAAAAAAATACCGTCAGAAAGTCTAAACTCATGTAGGTCGAAAAATCTAAACTTGTTCGAGAGGTATATGTGTGTAAATTTGTTTTGTATTTTTTAGACAAAAAAACACCAAAAATTACAATCGAAAAGTCCGAAGAAGGTTTGAAAAACTGTATAAAAGCTAAAGAAAAATACCTGCAGAAAGTCTAAACTCGTCTAGAAGGTAGACCTATGTAAATACACTTGGAAATTTTTTAGACAGGAAATATACGCTGGAAACTACTGCAGAAAGAAAAGTCTATGTTTTAAAAGAAACTAAAAAGATAAAGCTTTAAAAAGTTGGCCGGCTGTTCACCGGATGATACACCGGTCATTGCATAGCTATTCACCGGTGTAACCGGCTTGTTTACCGGGTAGAGCACTATTCATCTGAAATAGCTACGTTTTCCTTCCAGTGTAGGGGTTAGTAAACATGGATGAGCCGATGGATTTAGATGACTCTTTGAGTTGAATTTGAAGATTTGAGAGGAATACGTATATGTCTGTCAAAATATACTAATTTGACAAAATTCAAAACAAAAAGGTTAAAACATGAAAATTGTTCGGAAAGATGATATTCATCTACTCGTGAAAGGAAAATTTGAACAGATGACTGAGTGCGATGAATTTGACAAAATTCGTCAAATGTTTTTGCGAGTTTGGATCCAAAATTAAGGAGTTAGAGTCGACGGAACTCGAAACCGATCACGGGAATGGAACCTACTCGTCGGTGCGCATATATTTCATGTACATATTATCGCGGAAAGGGCAAAAAAAAAATCTAGTCCACGCACTGTATTGTACATGCGGTCTACCTGTACTGTTCACGCGATTTTACTGTTCATATGTGGGTGTACTGTTCGTGCGCGAGGTGACCGGGCCTGTGCGTAGTGGTACTGTTCATCGTGGTATTGGTCATTGATCAGAATCCTGTTGGATCGTCGATTCGCGATCGGACAGCCAGGAATCGCGCGTGGATGAACAGTCGCAGGCGCCATGAGAGGCCGAGGATCGTGCGCCCGAGGTTCAACATTACACAAGGTTTACAACTCACATATCATAAAGGGTCAATCCATCTATCAACCATCTAAAAAAACGAAAAAGATAAAGAAGTCCGTGCATCATCTTCTAAGCATGTTATCAAAACGCCAGCCACACGGTTATGTAAATCATGTGCAACCATTTTCAGACGGTTGCACCCAGAAGACATGGCCTCTGGTTGGAGATAGGACCACATACGGATTCCGTGGGCAGCCAAATGCATAACTTACAAAAACACGTAGCTTTTGTTTTGTTAAAAATATTCATTATGGACATTTCACATAGCCCAAAGTTAAGCATATACTCCTATTCGAGTTTGCACTTTTATCATTTTTTGCAACACCATTTAAACAGTTCCCAAACAAGTTCGAAATGTTGGCTTGTGATGGTAAAATAAATTTCATATACACAATACGACCAAATAATTATTGCAAAAGGTCAATCAATAAACAAGTGTTGAATTGATTCATCTTTGTCACAATTAAAACAACACTTCATGTTCCCATGCCAATTCCTTTTTTGGGTTATGTTTGGTTAACAAAACCTTGCTATGAAGAAACCGCATGAAATTCTTTATTTTGAGTGGTACTTTCATTTTTCATATGTATTTTCTAGAGTATTTTTAGTTGTCACCTTAACCCGTTAGCCAAGCCGGGCTAGAAATAAAAATAGTACTCCCATGCCAATTCCTTTTTGTGAGGTTATCTTTGGTTAACAAAGCCTTGCTATGACGGACCACATGAAAATCTTTATTTTCAATGGTATTTCATTTTTCATATGTCTTTTCTAGAGTATTTTTAATTGTAATCTTAGCCTGTTAGCCAAGCCGCACTAGAAATAAAAATAGTATTCCCATGCCACTTTCTTTTTGCGAGGTTATCTTTGGTTAACAAAACCTTCCTATGAAGAAACTACATGAAAATCTTTAGTTTTAGCGGTACTTTCATTTTTCATATGTATTTTCTAGAGTATTTTTAGTTGTCACCTTAACCTGTTAGCCAGGCTGGGCTAGAAATAAAAATAGTATAGTACCACTCGTTCGTGTACTAGCTAGTACTCAGTAGCACGTAGCATGTTTGGTTGGGAAAGGGGAAAAACATCTGATTGGAACATGTATCATGTAAAGATGAGACATGAAAGCTGAGGCCAAAAAATGGCAAACATGCAGACAGGTGGGCCCTTTCCAATAGGTGGGAGAGGGAGATGAAGGGTGTGGCCTGGTCCCACACGCCATGAGTAGGCAGGGTGTCCCCGTACCTGGCAATTATTAGTTATTAGTGAGCTAAACCAGCAAGATCAACCTAGCTTACCTAGCACAGCTGGAAAGCCATTAGGCTGCTTTCCCTCGTGCCTAACCACAGTTTAGAGCAGTGATCATGGGCTCATGATGATGTTTTGCTTCTGTAATGGCACACGAAATTGACAGTACAGCCTACACAAATGAGCATTTTCTTAGCGTTTTATGTATTCTGATATTTCAGTGTGATCACTATCAGAATATTAAACGACCAATGTTACCTCTACATATTATTATCCAATTATAGCCATTCGAATTGATCGCATTAGAATTAGAAATTCAAGCAATATTACTGCACTAGTGGGTCAAGCACTCACTTCTTCTCGCTAGACAACTTCGGGAAATCCTAGATCCAGGTGTTCGATTGTTGGTGGTGCGCTGGTGTCATCAACCCCATTTAGGGGCAATTGTTTTGGAGTTGTGCTTCGACCGAAGGTTTGGTGCCGGGATTTCCTAGCATTCGACGGAATCGAGCAATGTCGAAGTGAGGACAAGGTTGGGGTAGTGTTATAAACGATAGCAAAGAAACGACGAAGAAAGCGGAAGATCAACCAACGGGGACACGAGATTTAACGTGGAAAACCCCTCCAACAATGGAGGAGAAAAAATCACGGACGCCAGACATCAATACTTCACTATATCGGGTGAGGTTACAAACGTCGGGGATTTACAACGTGCGACTTATCTCAACCGGCGGCTTACAAGAGGTATATATGGTGGCATAAAACCCTAAGTCTACTGCAGTCCAACTCGGAAACGATCCGTACCGTACCGCAGGGGCCTGCCGCCCCCCGCACCCCCCTCCATGCATCCCGGGGCTGCGCTCTCCTCGTCACAAGTTGACCTTTATCAGTATATACGAATTTGGTTCATCACAAAATAACAGGTAGTCGGCTATTCGGTGTGTCCACGTAGCTTGCTGTTAGAATCGAGTTGGGTCATTCTTCGCGCTTTGTGGATCAGTTGGCATGGCTTTTCGAGTGGCTTGTCACACCCTTTGAGGTGTGGGCTTTGTCGAGGATTGGTGAAGTCGATGTCGTTTGCTTGCTCGGAGAGAAGTGGCTACGATGATGCTAACATGCAACGTCGGCGTTATTTTCTTCTCAGTGACGTGTGTGGCGCATCTTTTGTGTGCCACATCAATGGGTTATATCTTTTTGCTTGGTTTTCCGTCGGGCAATTTTCTTCCTTTTAATCAATAAAAATGACAAAAAATTGCCTTGATTCAAAGAAAATGCAGTAGCTGGCACTTTTCCTAGGGTTTACTTGCCTTTTTCACGTATAATAAGGTGTAGTATAAGAAGTGTCAATTGGATAGCTTGCTTCGGTTGGGAATTGGGAGATATGTACTGTGTGTACGACACGTTAGAGGTAAGCAACCGACTTCAAAGTCAAGATCCACATGATTCTTCAGATCTACGAGTCCGTACATCAGAAAGGCTCCAATGTTTTAATATAGAGCGAACATGCACGGCCTACAAGTCGTTAAATTCTTAACGTGCCACTCACGTGCGAACTCCACACCTCTGCCATGACCAATCAAGTTTTTTTTTTTGCAGGGAACCAATCAAGTTAGTTTGACCTTGAGGTTTTCCAAGGATTATGTCAAAACTAGAAGAAAACGAATGCCCATTTCTCTTCGTAGACGCGTTGAATTCCAAATCGTTTACACTGAACACTTCTACTCAGTATCTATATGTACAATGAGATTCCAGCGTTGCAAACGCGACCTTTAGGATCCACGAAACCATAGACTAACGAACTAACTACTACCTAATTCCCCTTGTGTCCACTGATTGTATTGACCAGCTAGAGTACCTACCTGTATACTTGGCAGATCAAGGGATCACATGCCTCTCATGTGGTACAGGTACTCTTGAGAAGGCCAGCCCTGCATTGCATGTGTAAGCTAGAGTACATGGCCCCAATTTGACAAAGCTTAATTGCGTCCTAAGCTGGGTATAGTATACTGTTTGGGGTTTTACTAAGCAACGACTTAAGTATGTGGATGGGACATGTGGGCTTTTTGCTTAGGCAGACCGAAGCAAGCTGTTAAACGAAGCAACGGCTCTGAATATCAACAAGTTGGTTTCAGTAACTGGGTCGGAACTCTGAATATTGTAGGGCAAATCTGCTAGCCAGATTGCAAGAATGGGTCAGAAATTCAGAAATATAAGCTGTTCATTAGATTCTCGATAGCAGACAGATAGGATGAATATCATTTTTCCTTGAATAACTAGTGGAGAAGGTTTTGGTTTGTCTTTTTTGTCTTGAAATCGGTGTTCCTCCTGTCAGCTTTGTCGAGTCCGCAGCTCTGAATTTCTTTTTTTCGAGGGTCGCAGCTCTGAACTGAATTTTAAAGAAAATGTAAAACCCCATAGCCATGAGCAGGGGCCTTATTTGAGCCCATTGAATAATTTTAGGGGAGAGACTACTACAGACCGTCTGGTTTGAACCCATTGGGCTACACTTTAGACTCTTTGTCTAGAACAGAGAACAGCCGAAACCTCGGCCCGAAGTGTGAAGTACGACTTTCTTCAAAATACACTAGAGCCCAAGTCACACAATGCCAAGTTCTCTATGGGTGGTCCTATACATCGGAGAGGGACTATAGGGCGCTCTTAGCGTCCCTTCGCGCTTCGAACGCGTACCTCCACGATGGAACGATCGTTCATGGGCTTGACCAATTTTCTTTGCTTCGCTCGCATCTGCTGAATCGCGAGCCTACTCGAGCATACGCGTACAAACAGGCAAACAGCTAGCCTAATTCTGAACATTTATTAAATTTAAATAATTTTCAAATATAAACAAATTTTGAATTTGAACATTTTTCAAATATGATTTTTTGAAAATTGAACAAATTTTAATTCTGAACATTTTTTATTTGAGCATTTTTTAAAATCATAAAATGTGAAAAAAAGGAAAACGAAAAAAATAAAAGGAACATAAAAAAGGAAAGAACGAAAAGAAAACAGAGAAGAAAAAACATAAAAAAATAAATCGTCTGAAATGGGCCAGCCCATCAGCAAATCCGTTTAGGCAGCGCGCCCGTTTCGCGCCACTAGTGGGAATATATATGATTTGCCCGTTCTCCATTCTATAAAGAAAAGTAGAGCGAAGTTCTCTTACTCGCCAGCCCTGTTAAGAATTGGGCCCATCCATCCTCTAAGAAAATATCCATGCGATTTAATAAACTTGTCCACTCAAATTTTTTAGTAGTCTGTTTTTTGTTCATTTACTAATTGCTTCAACAACTTAATAATGTGATCTCACACATACATTGTCTACTTAGTTCACAAAATTATGCAGATTTTACAAAGGAAAATGTTAGGACATTATATTAGTGGCGGTACAAAAAAACAAAAAGGGATAAAATAACTGGTCAACCGTTTTTTTAAACATTCACGTTGTAAATCGTTATGGGTGAAAAACATTTAGTCACACAGAACAAAAGAACACTTCAGCGAAAACACAAAAATCTTGCAGAAACAAATAGGAGTACATATTTTATGCTAGATTTTTTGTTTGTGAAATAGTTATGTGTTATGTCAATTTGCTTGTAGCTACGTTTTTCCTATAAAGGGCAATATATTAATATCAACTAGATATCAAGTACACCCGGTCTCTCTGTAACAACTCAATATTATGAACAAGTCGACATGGAAATTAAAGTTCACACACCAAATTGTTAAAATGAAGAAGAAAAAAACATGGCATCCCTACGTCATGACGAATTGATCCAACAACAACATCAATCATTGTCCTATACAACACCTTCGGGAAGGAAACAACGGTTAAGTGTCGCCGTCGCCGGGTCCAGTCATAAGAGGACATATCATGGGTTTTCACCCTAGAGAGCAGGTATGAGATAACTCCATGCAAATCCTTTAGCAGGACAGCGATGTATAAGCAATGCCATTGACTGATACAACCAACAAGGGTTAGACCAACGTTTTCCACTCGAGAGCTTAAAATCATATACTTGAAGGAGCACCACAAACCTCATGCACCATGTGCTGCTGCCTCCACTTGTTAAGCCGTCTACATATCTTGTAACCTTGACGATGCCAAACACAAACCAAACCTCCCGGTCGCGTAGTTTATAGGCTCGATCGCCCAACAAAGTTCCCCGGCTGGAAAGGCACACGTCATAGGCACATGGAGACCTCATCAATGGCATATGTGCCGATAGGCACTCATACACATAGATCATGCATAGTCTCGTAGCGAAAATCATCACACCATTGATAATTGTGCCCACAGGAGCGTGATGGCGAGCAACGACAAAAGGTGCTTGTTGCCATTGGTGGTGACACCCGCCTCATCGTATACGAGCGACGCAAACCACCGTTGATGGATGCAACTGCCGTCCAACAGCTATCAACACTCCAACTGACGACGTGGGGGCCTTTATAGGGCGCAACCCTCAGTATGTCAACTTGTCAAGGTAGGGCCCTACCTTGACTTTTCTGAAAACAATTGTTTATGAATATTTTAAGTCGTCGTGCATAAAAAAAGAACTCTTAGAAAGTTGTGTTGTTTTAGTGAACACGTATAAAACCAATTCGGAACCGAAAATGAGGACAAGGTATAGGCTAGTCGGAAAAGAAACCTTTCTCACCGCAATAGCTAATTCTCAATCTAAGAAAACCCGACTTTAAACAATATCCTAAGTGGGGTATTCAAGGAGATCTTGGGGGTATTTTGGCTAGTTTACGTGGATAACCGAAACCAACTCTAGATATATGATGGATCATGTTGTATTATTCTATTTTGCCTTTGTTTATTTTATCGATCTAAAATTTTAATTACATCAATTTAGTCAATGTCTTGGGTTAAAGATGTGAGAATATGTTTGCTCAGTTAGAGAAAAGATGGTTGAGAGACCCTGAAACTAGGCACGCAAATAGGTTGTGTCTTCATCTTCACCTCTGAAACTAGGCACACAAATTTAGAAGTTTTTTTCACCTGATCTCAGATGGTCAGTGGATACCAGATGCAGTTCGATCTCTGATTAACCTGATCTCTCTCCCAGTGCGCTTTCTGCGCACATGCAGACCGGCCGTTCACGCAGGCACGCTCGCTCGCTCGCGTGGAGCTCATACGCCTGGCTATGGACCACCGCCCCGTACGCCGCCCCTGGCTATCAACCACCGATGCATGCATATTGCGACATGTGCATATCTATAATCACCCGTTGCATGCTTTCGATTTGTGGCGCCAGATTACCTAGATGCTCATAACTTTAATCATCTGGCACTTTCAGTTTCCAGCTGAGTGCCAAGTGATTGCCTCAGTTTCAGTTCATTCCTTCTCCCAGTGCTGTACATGGTCTGAACATGTCATGGCTCATGGCAAATGACATGACGGACGATGAATTCTGCAAACGCCTCACCCATCAAGTTCTAGTCTTGGTTACTACGGAGTACACATCTTGGTATTAATCATCTTCCAAGGACATACATCAATGTCTCTGAAACCTTCACTGATCCACACTCCACAATCCGCGCTCCAAGATCGAACTCAAGATAGGACGATCCTCTGCTCCCTTTGCCGTGATCAGATTTCAGATGCTGACATGTTGTTTGATGATTATTCATCACTGCCGCATTATGTCCCTATGATATAAGGCAAGGAGGAGATGAGGGTACAGGGGGGTCTCGTGGGGATCATGATACTGCGGCCCAGGTGCCATGGGAGGAATGATGCTCTTCATCCCCCTTCTCTTCTGCCCTTTTTCAGATACTAATTAAAGGACGAATCAGAAGAAACTTCCCAGATCAGCTTTCTGGTGGGGGACATGTGATCGAGCTACCTGTTTGGGGAGAGCTGGAGTTTGATCTCTGCGGAGATCAAATCAAATCCACTTTTGATACTTCTGTACTCCTGCCTGTCAATAAAGTTCAGAAAAGGGGATCAGGGAAGAGCTTGTACACAATGAAGGTGGCTCTTGCCATTCTTACCTTGAACTGAAGCAAGCGAGTTATCATCAGAAAGTGGAGAACATATGCAGGAGAGGGTCTCCACTCTCCCGTATGTGTTGAGTGAATAGCATCTGAGTAGAACTTTATGCATGGGTAAACCACCCATGTTCTGCATTTTCAATTAGCAGGCTAACAACCCGTGATTTGGAGAAGAAAAAAAGAACGGCATCAGGTCGTATCGTCAGTTAGTTCAGCACAAAGGCGTCTCGGCATCTTTGTACATTATTCTTCCTCTACAATCATGATCTCGAGTTCTCCTCGGGAAACTACGGCCGTGTCCATGCTCATCCAAAATGCGCACTCGTACTATAGGAACTTCGCCTCGGGACAACTAAATCTTCAGAGGCATGCTGGGTCGTTTGGTTATTTCCTTGTGGAAGTGTCCGTATGATATGGTTCCATGATCTCCATGGTGGGACGCTTAGGGCATCTCCAGCCGTTGTGCCCCCCAGGGCTTCCGCCGATGCCTTTTTGGCTTTGCGCCGGCGCAAACTTCGGCCTGGGGGTTGGAGTTTCCACTCGTTTGGCCCCCCAAGGCGAACACAAACCAACATAATTTAAAAGTTCATTTTCCCGCCCCAAACCAGCCCGAGTTCGGCGATCAAAGCAGCCACAGTTGGGCAATCATACAAAAAAGTCACAAGTCGGCGATCGAATCATGCCATTGTCCGGCGATGTAGTGCCACATTCGGCATGCTGATGCGCAGATTAGATGGTCACCGGCGACACCTCGGCGTCGTCGTCCAGCTCGATGTGTGTGGTCGTCGGAGTAGGGGCGGAGCTCGGAGTGGCGGCCGGCGCAGTGCTCGGCGGCGGCGTGGCGGTGTCGGCGGTGTCCGAGGCCGAGCTCATGTCGGCTGCAGTGGCGGGACTCGGATCGGCTGGAGGAGTGGAGCTCGTATCGGCGAAAGGGTGGCGCTCAGCGGAGGTGTCGGGTCACCGGATCAATCTGGCTGAGGATGGCGTGCCGCTGCGCCATGAACCACTCCCGGACCTGGGGATCCATCGCCGCCGGGTCGCCTCCCATCAGGAAAGCGAGGTCATTGTTCCTCTTCTTCGCCGCGGTGGTGATCTTGAGCAGGTCGAGCTTGATGCCCTGGTTGGCCATGAGCGCCGTCCACCTCGCCTCCGTCTTCTCCTCTCTCTTGGCGGCGTGTGTGACAGCGTCGGCGATGCACGTCTCGATCGACGCTTGGAGCTTCACCGCAGCTGGCACCGCGTCCCTTGCCGCCTTGGCTTTCTTGTGGCCGTCCGGGCGCCCATCTGATGCTCCAGCTGTCGCCGCGTCCAGGACGTACTCCTTGGCCTCGCGAAGAGCTTGACGAACTTCCGTCCACTTCTCGCACCCCTCAATCCTTGTGAAGACGTGGAGGAATTTGAAATCGGCCTTCTCGTCGTCGCGGTACATCTCGAACATCCAGACATACTACAAAGGCGAAACAAGGGCCGAAATGAGCAAGCCGACATAGATGAGAGAAACCATGGCGAAAAGGAGCTCACCTCCATCTCGTTGTTGGCGCCGCTCTTCGGCCGATTCTGGCATTCCTCTTGAATGCCATGCCATTTGTTGCAACCATGCTGGATGACCGCCCAATGGTTGGCCATGGCCTTCTCGCCGCGAATGCCGCAGCTGGCGTACTCGGGATCGATGATCTGGCGCTCATTGTACGAAGTCTTTGACCCGCTTCTAGTAGTTGTCCATGTTCTGGTTGGCGCCGACGATCGGGTCCAAGCTCACCGTCATCCAGGCTTGGGCGAGGAGCACATCTTCCCTGTGGCTCCACTTGATGCGAGGCTCGGCGGGAGGCTTCGGCACCTTGGGGTTCTTCTTCTTCGCCTTTCCTTTGGCCGCGGCCGGTGCTGCTTCTTCTTCGTCGAGGACCTCGTCCGCCGGCTCGCCCTTGACTTCCGCGGTTTCCTCGCCACCAAAGCCGCCGGCCTGCTGCGATGAATCCCCGCCTTGCAAGAAGAACCCCGGGTTGCGGCCGAAGCGATGGAGCCGGTGGTGATGAGCTCGTCCATGAAGGTGTCGCCTTGCATTCCGCCGAACAGGATGCAGGCGTCTCCGCTCGGGGCGAAAGGGAGGCTGCGGCGAAGTGACGGCGAGCTCGAGTATCCCGGCGATCCTGCATAGAGTGGAGGTGGAGGCGGAGGCGGAGGCGCACCGTGCGGGAACGTGATGTTGGGGTTGAAGCCGCCGTGCGGGTCGCCGTCGGCGTACGCAGGGACGTAGTGGGGAGACACGCTCCAGCGAGGCGACGGTGACGGCGAGTAGCCCGACGGCGAGAAACCCGTTGGCGAGGCGACGCTGGCTTGGCTACCCCATCCGGCGAACTGAGGATGAGGTGGAAGGCCGATCCTCACCTTGGGCGGTAGAGCCGGCGCATCCACCTCCTCCTCCTCTTCCTCTTCATCTTCTTCCTCCTCCTCTTCTTCGCCGCCATCCTCGGCCAGCTCCTTGGCACGCTGCGCCTTCTCCCTCTTCCGGCGGCCGGCGTTCTCGGTCTTGCGGCGCGCCACGCCCGCCGTCCACTCTGCATTGGACATGCCCGACGGCCTCTTCTTCGGCTCCCTGGGCTTCCTCTTCTTCGGCCCCTTCACAACGACGGCGGTGGCGGAGGATGCGACGACAGCGGCGAGGGCGGTGCGTGGGCCGGTGAACTTCTTGGGCGGCATGGCGGCGAGATCTGGGGAAAATGGCGGGAGCTGCGAGATGGGGAGGGGATATGTGGGGCGAAATGGTGGGAGAGCTGGCGCGAAAAGGAAAAAAGGGGAGGGAAATCGCCTCATCTCGCCGACAAGGCTGGCTCACGTGGCCTTTTGCCCCCCAGGCCGAACCCGGCGAGTTGGGTTCGGCTTGGGTGCACCGGCGCTAATCGAGGTTCTGGGGGGAGGGCGACTGGAAGAAATTCGTTAGCACCGGCGCTAAAAAAGCCGCGTGGGGGGGGGGGGGGGGCGCTGGGGGACGGCTGGAGATGCCCTTACACTTGCCCACTCGGGGCTCACCCAACCAGCCTAACAGTTCGTGATAAGACCTTTTCCCCCAACCAGTGGGATGGGACGTCCAACCACTTTGCAAAAAGGAGGAAGTAGCAAGAGCCGTACGGTGTGAAACACGAGCCGTGTGCCTGAGAGCATCGCCACCGGAATTTTGTCCGGCACCTTTCAATTGCGTCCGCTTTGGAGGTGCCGGACATTTCACGATACTGCCCATAGCGTGGTCATATCATTTTTTTTAATATGTTCAACTTTTTGTCTGAACATAGAAAAATAATTGCATATTCCAATAATAATGTAAATATAGAAGAAAATAGTTATTACAACAATTCAAATCCAAATTAAAATTAAATTCGACAAGTTTCAGAAAACAACAGTCTCGTGTGCTCGGCGCGCCCACAAGTGTGTGACTAGATCATTTTACAGTTGATCATGAGTTGTTCATCATGAATTCGTTAATGCATGGTGGGAAAATCATAAAATTCGACCGGCACGTCCTGGTGTGGCTCAGCAAGGGGCCTTGATACTCATCCGGTTCATTAAACACCAGGTTATAATCTCGGAAAAACATCAGGCTATCACACACTCACTCTCGACGATCAAGTCGTGCATGATGACACAAGCATTAATGATCTCCCACATCTACTCTAGCGACCAAAATAGGGAAGGATACCTGAGCTTGGCCTTCTGCAAGTATCGCAAACACCGGGAGCATTACAGCACGTTGATGTCATTGTGAGAACCGGACATACCCCAAAATACATGACAAATTCACATGGCATGATCTGCCACAGCTTCAAGTACAACACTGCACGCTCGAAGATGGCCTCCTTTATACACCCGTGCAAAGCGAATGGACAATTTTTTAATCTCTAATGCATGCAATCGATGCTCCAAGCATTACAAGAAATCCTCTCGCTTCACCTTGTGTCATAAGTCAAGTTGTGTCTTCTGCATCTGGTTCTCTCAGATAGTTCGGTCCAAACACTGCATTCGTCGTCCTGGAAAACTTGTAGGTTGGTTTCAATGGATGTGGATTCAAAATACGGAGTAGTCGTCCAAAGGATCAGTGGGAGATCCATATGCAAGACACCGTATGGCACCAGTGCATGTTAAAATTGATGATAATTCTAAAGGTCCAATAATTTTTTTGTTCAGCTCGAAATAGTCATCGTAGTTTCGAGCACCATGCACAGTGTCCATAAACACTTTCCTCTGCATCTAAACTCCATCGAAATTCATGATCATTGGTTGTCGGGGTCTTCGGAAAACTAATCATTGAAAAGCAGCACATGACCCGTTGTCCTAAATCGGTTCTTCTTAGCCAGTCGCCCAGTCCTCGAACCTCGTTGTTTGGGAGCCAAAAGAATGGCGAGAACAATCTGATTATCTTCATCATCATCGTCAATGTTGTCCTGCTCTTTCATCATTTGGTGAACACACAATTTCATTGCCGTTATTCATAGCCCCTATTGAACAACAATGAAGCTATGCAATGAATCACCAACAAAGGAAATGGTTTGTGGGCAAACAGCCGAACACCGTGCGTGGGGAGGGGGGGGGGGGGGGGGGGGGGGGGGGGGGGGAGTGAGGGGGAGAAATTGGTCGTGCTGGCAGGAGGAGTTGTGGCGGCGCAGAAAGACAACTTGGGGCATCGGAGTGTGGCGGCGACGACAAGTTGTTGCGAAGATGGCGATAGGAAGGGGCGACGGTGGTGGTGCCAATCGCCGAGTAACAAAAACTGGAGAACAGGGTGGGGGTGCAAGTGACTTCCGGCTTATGCCGTTCCGTGTGGATGACAAGCGGAACCTGCCTGTTGGGTGGCATTGTCGGGCAGCCCCGTGGGTGCCGGGCAGAAATCGGATTAGGCCAGACGTGTTTTTTGGGTGTGTGTTGAAGATGCTCTGAATGCCTCAACACGGTAGCGGGCGGTATGACACTAGAAGTGCTCGAACACAGCCGTGCCATTCTTGGTTAATTCCGTTGGTCGTACGTGCGTGCAACACATCGACTAGAGCTTGTTTGGTGTACTCCATGTTTTCTGTTGATTACCATGGTCTTTTCTTTTCTCCGTCCGTGGAAGAATCTCGCACCATGTTCTCGTGCATCGGAGCTTGATTTGATTTGATTTGTTGTTTGTTTGTGGTACCCATCTCTTCACCGGACGATCGACGTATGCTCTTCCCGAAAGAGGAATAATCGACCAAGATACGTGAGCATGTGCAGCTGGATGAGCTTGGACGTGCGCGTAGCGTGTGGTGGACACGTCCGTATGATTAAGCTACGTTCGTGGGCATGAAACGTTACTTACAAGTCAGATCACCTAGCGAGCTGGGTCAATTCCTTGAGCGTCACACTGTCTGTCTGTCGCATTCCTTGGTTCCGTGCGCGCAACCGTCGCTCGCGGTCAAACGACGGAACAGTCATCAAGACATAGTACGTAGGAGACAGATGAGAGAGCTCGTTCAAAAAATACACAAGAGTCAGTTGAAAAAAGTTTAAAGCAAAACAGAGTCTAGTCTAGTGTCGTGCTCGCACCGTACGTCGCACCACGCACCTCGCACGTGACGTCGCTCGCATTGGTAACACGAACCAACAGACGCAATGAGCCGCCGCTTTTTTTTTTTTTTTTTTTTACGAAACACAGTACAACGCAAGCGCTCATATACACGCGCACACACTCACCCCTATGAACGCACGCACGCACACCCTACCCCTATGAGCACCTCCGAGAGACTGAGCCGGCGGGTCGAGTCTTGAGATTGACGAAGTCACCACGGGCGCCTCGCTGTCGACGGGAACGTCGCCTCCCACTGAAGAATATTCCGCCTTAAATGAGAAACACCAGCGTCAAACCTGGGGTTTGAACTCTGGTGGGCTGGGGGTACAACCACCCACCTAACCATCTTGCCACAGGCAAGTTCTCAATGAGCCGCCGCTTCGGTTGGCCACCGTACGTCGCACCACGCACCTCTGAATCCCGATCCCTCAACAACCAGAATACCACTCATAGACTTAAATCCGTCACAACAGAGGCCCGTATCTGCAAAAAACGGCAATACAACCACAAGTATAAATTTTCCTACTCTTCTCCTCCCGTTCCTGCCGCGCCCCCTTCCCCTGCTCCTCCTTCCATCAACAACGAAAGACTCTTCCGGATTTCCGCAAAGTCCGATGGGCGCGCTGCTCTCCTGCGTGTCGGGCCGCGACGGCCGGTCTCCCACGGCCTCCCCGCCGCCCGCGGCCAAGCCGCGGCGCTCGTCCACGTCCTCCGCCGCGGCGCCGCCGAGATCGACGAGCAGGCGCTGGCCGCCGCGGCCGCGCTCGTGCTGGGGCAGCGCGGCGGGGGCGGGGGAGGCGCGTTCGACCGCTCGGCGTCCGTGCGGTACGCGGCGAAGCGGCAGCAGCAGCAGGGGCCGTTGCTGCCCAGGAGCGCCAGCACGCGCCCGCGCTCGCTCGCCGACCCCGAGCTCCAGCCGCAGCACCTCCTCGCCAAGGTAGCAATCAACCCTCTTCATCATCCTTCCTTCCGAGCTTGCTTGCTTCTCCCGGTCGCATTGACTAGTTGGTCCGTGCTTGTGCCGCCGCGTGGATGTTTGAACGCTGTTCCCGGTTGACTTTTCCTTTACTACTCCTCGTCGGGGTTTCTGGTGGGGCGGAAAATTCGTTGGTTTTCGCGTCGGCGTCTAGTTTCCATTTCCATTCCTTTTCACACGCTTTGTCCGGCCAACAGAAACTAGTTCCCGTGCCTACCGCGATTAGCTCTGTCAGAACTCCTCTGTATCTCTAGATTTTGCACGTGTCCTCAGTCCTCTGAATCCCTGATCCATTTGTGCCGGATCGTCTTAAACTCTACGGTTGAGGGATGATAGGTGGTGGTTCTTGTTGGTACATGTCGGCATTATTCAGTATTCAGATGCCATTCCATTACATCGATTGTTTCTTGTAGCCTCCTAGGACAATGATACTGTCGCCCGACAGCTTATTCCATAAGCCCGACAGCTTATTACTTGCAGCTTCTTGATTAGTTATGAGATAACTAGTTTAGAAGCCTCAAGCAATAAGCTGGGCGGCTTATGAGAGAAGCTGGGGAGGGGGCAGGTTATTTTTTAAGCCAGCAAAAGAACTGCGCCTTATGCAATGGCGAGGATCCTGATTCCCGGAATTACTTACATCGAATTGTGAATCTGTGTTGTCTAGTTTTGCCAAGAAAAAAAGTTCTGTTGGTACCTAGACTGTCTTGACCGTTACTGGAAATGACTGCCGGCAGCAAGCTTCACTTGTGTACCGGCATAATTGACAACCGAATCGTAATTGATAAGTTGTGTTGACTGTTCACTAGTAAGAAGATACCGGCCAGCAAGCAGATTTTGTTTAAAAACGACACGCATTTTGGCGCTTGTCGAGAAACAAACTTCTGTTGTTACCTAGTCTGTCTTGACCTTTACTGGAAATGACTGCAGGCGGCAAGCTTGACTTATATACAGCCAAAATTGACCGCTGAAAAATCTTAATTGATAATTTGTGTTTTTTTACGCCAAAAACAGTAGGGAAAGCCCCCTATTGCGTCATTTTCATTTTTTATAAAATATATTTACATAGTTGTAGATTCAAAAAAAAAGGACGTGTTTTGGCGTTTGTCTAGAAAAAAGAGGTTTTAGTCTTATTGTCAAGTTCTTGTTTGACGTTTTCAATGTAGTCGACGGATGTGTATATATGGTAGGCTGAATTAGCACGCCATTTGGCTGTTAATTGGTGTTTTGTTTTCTAATAAGCAAACAATCATTTCTATAGTTGCAACTAAAAAAACAAAAGTACCATTATGGCACTTTGTCTAGTGCTTCTCCATTACACGAGAGATGTTTCTATGTTGTTTAATTGTAATATCTAATTGCGGTCATTGCATCCATATGGGCATATGACCAGTATCATATTAACCAATGATTTACTTCTTAAACAGGATTTGAATACTAAAGATTTGGAGACCAACATCATTGTTCTTGTTCATGGAGGTGGGTTTGGTGCTTGGTGCTGGTACAAGACCATGTCACTTCTTGAAGATAGTGGGTTCAAAGTCAATGCTATCGACTTAACAGGCTCCGGGATTCAATGTTCTGACACAAATAAGATTAGCAGTCTTTCAGACTATGCTGAGCCACTTACATCTTACCTTAAGGGCCTAGGTGATAGCGAAAAGGTTTGTGCTCTTTTCATATACTAATCATGATATGTTTGGCGTATTTGGCAATTTTACTTCAGTATGGAATGTTTATGAGGCTATCGTTCACTATTGTAGTCGATAAGATAATAAGACATAGACAGTAATTTTTCTTTTGAGGGTAAGATTGACAACATTACCGTAAGATCACCCCTAACCATTCGATACGGCATATGTATAAGATAAGCACTGTATTTTTGAGTGTTTCGAGACTAATTTGTGAGGAGTAAATCCTGTAAACTTGTTTTTGGGGATCACAATCGTAATAGGAATCAAGCAAAATGATAGTACTAAACAGTGAACACCACCTAAGTTTGTTTTATTATTATGGTTTGAAGTAATAGCGTTAGTATCGCTTAAATAGTTCTGAGTACCTGCGTCAGATGCCAATAATGTGTCTGCAATTTATTTTTGAAGGGTATGCCCTTTTCTGTTAGTAAAATAATTTTGCCCTCTCTGATGCACCGGTTTCCACTTCACAATTTTTTAGTATTGTTGGAATTTTATTTGTCACGCTGGTTCTTATATTTTCAAGTACCACATCATTTCTTTCAAGATATTTTTACCGTTGATTTCAAGTGTACATCATGGCCCCTGTTCAGTGATATTCTTGCTATCCAGAGCATCTTTTTGCCCCAACCAATTGTACATCTTTAATATTTTTGTTATTACACAGGTGATTTTGGTTGGGCATGATTTCGGGGGTGCTTGCATATCACATGCAATGGAGATGTTTCCATCGAAAGTTGCTAAGGCTGTTTTCCTTTGTGCAACAATGCTGACAAATGGACACAGTGCTCTTGATATGTTCCAACAACAGGTTGATCTCTATTACAGCATAAGTTTAACTGAAAATATGAGAAAAAACTTAAATTTAATCACATACAAGTTAGTACATCTTTAAGGATTCTGCCTGATGCCTGACAATTCTACTCCATATGCTGCAGACGGATACAAATGGTATGCTCCAAAAGGCACAGGAATTTGTATACTCCAATGGCAAGGACCGGCCTCCGACCGCTATCAACATCGACAAGGCTTTGCTAAGAGATTTATTATTCAACCAAAGTCCTGCCAAGGTATTACTTTCCTTGGTCATCTCCAACTATACAACTGAGTCCGAGTTTGAAAAATGATCTCTGACACCCACTCATTGTATTCCTGAAGGATGTATCCTTGGCTTCGCTGTCCATGAGACTTATCCCATTTGCCCCGGTAATGGAGAAACTCGTCTTAACGGAAGAGAAGTACGGGTCTGTGCGGCGATTCTTTGTTGAAACCACGGAGGACAACGCGATACCTCTTTCCCATCAGCAGAGCATGTGCGTGGCCAACCCGCCAGAGAAGATTTTGCGGCTGAAAGGGTCGGACCATGCCCCTTTCTTCTCGAGGCCACAAGCGCTCCATAAAGCCCTTGTAGAGATAGCAACCTTGCCGCCAGCTCAGGCATCATGAGAGCTTGTTCTCCATCAGTTTATTTTTCCAGAGAGTGAGATTGCCATGATTGTTCCCCTGGCTGCTGCTGCTGTAGATGTTGAGGATAAGAGTATGCTTGAGGAATGTCATGGTTCAGAAATTATACAAAATTTCACAAAATGCTGGTGCTGGAACAGTGCAGCAGCAGAGTAGGAGCTCTGAATTCCATCCTTATCTCGACGACCACATCTTGCAGTGTCCACTGACATGTTACTGTTAATTAACTGTTGACGCATGTGTAATTCTACGACCGCCAAAGTGAGGAAAGAAAGGAAGTTGATGCTAGCTGATTTATTTTTCTTCTATGGATGTGAATTATGAGTACGGTTTTACAAAGGTGCATTTGTGGGAAATGATGTATAATCCTGATTCAGGTCCTATGTGTGTGAAGTTCGAAAGTACTCCCTTCGTCCGGATAGTGTCGCGAATACGGATATATCTAAAACGAATATGGATGTATCTAGCACCGATGTGCAGTACAAAGAAATGACGCATCTTTATTTGCACTTTGACATAAATGACACACTTAGCGTCATCGACAGATGACCCTGACCCACGTGTTAGTGACAGATGTGTTATTTTGTCAAAATCAAACAAAGTTTCATGATACATCTCCCAGGATGTGCATCATAGACCTGCCATGCAGTTCTGAAGGAGAGGCACGTGGAACATCTTTCGTTCTGGAGGATTGCAGCCGAGATGAGTACCCGTTTGGTCGTGGTGGCGGAGGACAGTACCCTCCTGACCGTACCAATGGTGGTTGTCGGTGCCGTCGACGGCGACGCTCCTTAGCGTCGTTTCACTCTCTGGAGGCGTTGTCGTGAGTTTGCCCTCTCCACCTTGGCTCCGGGTGAAAACCTTGATCCGGTCTTCGGCTTGGGCGGCGGCGACGCTTTGGCATCGTTCCCTTCTTGAAGGCATCGTCCTAGGGTCCTTGGTTCTCTTCAGCTGGTGGTCGTGTGTTTGTCTTCGGCGATGATTGTTGTGTTGCCCATGATGTCGGAGGCCTCTCGACGGTGGTCGAGCCTTGCGTATCCTCTTCAGTGTCAGTCAGGTTTCTTGTTACCATCTGTACTCAGTGTGAGCTATCGGTCGCTCGACGCGCGGTGCCTTTCGAGCTAGGGCGAGGGAGCAGAGTGTCTCTTCAGCGATGGACAGATTGTAGCTTGACGATGGCTGTCCGTTTCCGAGGTTGACAAATGTTTCTTCTCACGTTGGTTTGCCTTTCTTCTGGTTGGCTCGACTCTGCTTCTCCTAGGTCATCGAGCATTTGGTGGATGAAGACTTTGACATCTACAGCCTAGGCTGCGCTTCTTTTCTTTACTTGTTGTCTACCTGTTGTTGGGTGTGTGCTTTGATACCTGTTCTTCCCAGCACCTTACCGCGTGCTTGATTTGTAAGCTGGTTCCATCAGCATCTATTATCGCTTGTAAAATGTTGGCCGTTGAGGGCATTACTAATTCAATGCTGGGCGAAAGCCTTTTATCTAAAAAAAAAGGAGGAAATAAGCAGCGGGTCCGCGTACTACCTGATGGGCCGTCAAATCATTAGAAGGGCCATCTCTTATCAGGCCCGGCGTTGAACGGTCTAGTTCAAGGCCTTCCTTCTTCGCCAAAAAACAAAATAAGGCTTCCTCTTCGCCGACGAGCGCCGCCGCTGCCTCCTCTTCGCTGACGCCTCCGCACGACGCAGCGTGGTGCGCCCATGGCCGGAGGTCGCCAGCGCCGCGGCCAACGCCGAAAAGCGCGGCCGCCGCAGGCCTCCGAATCGTCGCCGCTGTCAGCCAGCACTCTCAGCCCTAGGTCAGCACGCTCAAACTAGCCCTAAGCGCCCCCTAACCTTGCGCTTTCCCCTCGTCTTCAATAGGGATTGACTGAATGCTGTGAATGAAAACTGAAACGAGGTAGCGAGGGTCATTACTGAAATTAGAGAAGTTGTGAATCATAACAGTATCCCGTAGAATTTGTGCACATAAACAGGGGACCGTATGATCTAAAAGAGCGCCTCTCATCATGTCAACCAGTCGTGCTGCCATGAACATCCTTACTTCACTTCCGTGTAGCGACCAAGTGAACCTCCGGGCCGAAGTAATGTTAAATATGATTTGATTGAGTCTTGGCTTGAGTGTTTGTTTAGTCGCTTGATAACTTAACAGTCCATTCGGCAGAGTTATCACATACAATTTGTCTAGATGAAGAGGAGAGCATATCAATGTTAACGATGTGATATCTGCATCATGTAACACTATTTGTTTCGAGGATACCCTGCAAAGATACCCTTTATAAATGATTTGGAAATATGCACTTGCACATGGGGTTGGCACACACCAAGAGGAGTAAAAGGTTCATTTATGCAATTGTGGAAAAAATCTGGATGTAGGTGGTTCTTTTGTAGCTTCTTATGATTGAAGCTTTCCCTATGTTGATACTTGATATACATCTTTTCTATAGGTAATTACGTTTCGTCGGAATAGCTAGATGTCCTAGTTTGCTTTCCGGTTTAAAATCCTCCTGCATTTCTAACAGATTATTAGTTATGTTTATATATCTTTTGTATTTAAGATATTGTTTCTGATCCATTACTCTTGAATTTTCTGTCTGGCAGAGAAGGTGCTGTTGTGGAGAGGTCCTCTAACATAATCTGCTACACCTCTGGCTCTAGCTCCTCACCCATGTCTGGACCTCACGCTTGGGCAGATCTCCTGGACAGCTTGCTTCACGAAATCATTGCTCTCTTTGGCTCATTCCATGACTTTGTTGGTTTCGTTGGCACCTGCCGCTCTTGGCACGATGCGATATCTTCCTTCGCATATGTATATGCGTTCAGCTCACTCTCCACCTCAAACCAGATGTTTGTTTCTCTCCTTGGCAGCATAATGACCGTGCTCAGTACTTGCTTTTATCTGATTGCAAATGGAAAATTAGTGATCCTGCCAAGAGAGGCACGACCCTTCGCTGTTCAGTGCCCCAAAATACTCCAGAACAGATGCTCTATATGGGCTCCTCATAAGGGTATCTTATCTTCTTTCATCGGGGCCATAGCCTTCTTGTCAATGTGTACACTGGCACTGAGGTGAAGCCTCCTATACTCCTGTGCGAAAACTACTTTGATATTTACTGTGGCATTGTCATGGCTCCACGCAATTCAGCCAACTTGCACCTACTTCTTTTCTCGACAATAACCATGTACGAGTGGCAGATTGGAACAGACAACTCTTGGTCAGAGCATCATCTTGGTCTTGATGGTGAACGCCTCGAGCAGATCGTGTTTTTCAAAGGTGACATGTTTGCCGTAGACATTGTTGGGAGCCTCTTCATCCTACGCTTTGGACCCCAGCTCAGCACGCAGAGGGTACCGGCTGTGTGGGGCATGGCTATAAGTTGTGTGGTATGCCCGTGGTTAGTGGTCTGTGGTGACATGCTTCTCGTTGTTGGCTTCAAGTTGAGTTTTGGCCAATCGGGAGGCATGTCTGACCTGTCTGGCACCTTTCATGTCTTACGCTTCGACTTTTCAGTTGGACCAGCACGATTGGTGGAGATGGCTGTTAGGAAATGAGCAACTATATTTCAGGGGCCAAAGGCTAGTACTTATACATGTGTGATGAACAGTAAACATGAACAGTAATCTATACATCTAACACCCCCCTCAAACTCATGGTGGGTCAACAACACTGAGTTTGGAGAGAAAGAACGCATGCTGCGCTCGAGTCTGTGGCTTCGTGAAGAAGTCCGCCAACTGTAACTCAGAGGGCACATAGTGAAGGGCAAGAAGCTGGTCCTGCACAGCAGCACGCACAAAGGAGGCATCTACACCGATATGCTTGGTGAGCTCATGCTTCACCGGATCACGCGCAATGCTGATGGCGCCTGTACTGTCAGACAATAGAGGAGTCGGTGCAGAAGCAGAAACACCAAAGTCCTCGAGTAACCATCGCAACCAAGCCACCTCAGCCGTCAACATGGCCATCGCTCTCAACTCAGCCTCTGCACTAGAGCGGGAAACGGCAGTCTGTTTCTTCGTCTTCCAGGCAATGAGGGATCCTCCAAGAAAAACACAATAGGCTGACAGCGAGCGGCGATCAGAAGGATCACTAGCCCACGTAGCATCAGAGTAGGCCTGAAGTTGGAGAGAGCTGGAGCGAGGAAAGAAAAGACGGCGAGAGATCGTGCCACGAAGATATCGTAGAACACGGAGAAGGTGACTATAGTGAACAGAGCTGGGAGCCGAAACGAACCGACTCAGAATGTGGACATGATATGAAATATCTGGACGAGTGACAGCTAGATAGACAAGACTCCCAACAAGATGGCGATAGCGAGTGGGGTCTGTGAGGGGATCACCATCAGTAGCACGAAGCTGAATATTGAGCTCCATAGGAGTCTCAGCAGTGCGCTCATCACCAAGAGCAGCGCGAGCAAGAAGATCCTGAATATATTTTTCTTGGGAGATGAAGAAGCCATCAGAAGTCGAAGAAACCTCAATCCCGAGAAAATAGCGAAGTGGACCAAGATCAGACATCAGGAACTGCTCACGAAGGCGGGCCTTAACAAAGGCAATATACTCAGGTCGTCGCCAGTAATGATCATGTCATCAACATATAAGAGGAGGAGCGTCCGACCACGAGGTGAGGTGTGGACAAACAACGCGGGGTCATGGTCGCTAGGCGAGAAACCAGCGGCAGTCACCACAGAGGCGAAACGCTCAAACCAGGCGCGAGGGGCTTGTTTAAGGCCATAGAGGGAGCGTCGAAGACGGCAGACCATACCATCAGGAACAGAGTACCCCGGTGGTGGCTGCATATAAACCTCCTCACGCAACTCACCATTGAGAAAAGCATTCTGGACATCAAGCTGAGACACAGACCAATGACGAACAGAAGCCACAGCGAGAAGGGTGCGAACAGTGGTCATGTGGGCCACAGGAGCGAATGTCTCATCATAGTCGCGTCCCTGCTCCTGCTGAAAGCCACGAGCCACAAGACGAGCTTTGTAACGCTCGAGAGAACCATCGGAGCGAGTCTTAACTTATAGACCCACTTGCATGTGATGGGACGAATACCAGGAGGAGGGGAAACAAGATCCCACGTGCCAGTGCGCTCAAGCGCAGCAATCTCCTCAGCCATCGCAAGCTGCCATTCAGGCCGAGCCATGGCATCCCGATAGGAAGTAGGCTCAGCAACAGCAGAAAGACCGTACTGGGAAGGAGAATAGCGATCAGGAGCCGTAAAGGCCGAGTACGAAGGTTGTGAGCAGGTGTAGACGGGGAAGGAGGCGCACCGGAAGTGGAGGGCATGTCAGAAGGATCATCCACAGCACGAGGGCGACGAGTGTAGTGGAGAGGAAAGGGAGAGAGGGGACGATGTATCGGAGAGGAAGGTGGAGAGGTGTGACGAGAAGGAGGAAGGTGGGGAGGGTGGCGTCGGTGGTGTATCAGGAATAGTGGGACTCATCGGAGGAGGAGGTGGAGGAGGAGGAACATGAGGCACAGAGGGAGAGGTGTCGGGAAGAATAAGGAAGGAGATATCCTCAACCGAAAAGGTCGAGGCAGTAGGACGCGGATAGTACGAACGAGACTCATCAAAAGTCACATCACGGGAAATACGTAGCCGACGACTAACAGGATCCCAACATCGATAGCCCTTGTGCTCATCACTGTAGCCAAGAAAAACACTCCACCGACTGAGCGGTCAATTTGGTGCGTTCGCGGGGAGCAAGGAGAACATAGCACACGCACCCAAACATGCGAAGAGCGGAGTAGTCAGGAGAACGACCAGAGAGACGCTCCATAGGAATACCACCCTGCAAAGCAGCCGAAGGCTGGATATTGATGAGATAGGTGGATGCGGAGACAGCCTCAGCCCAAAAGTGGGGTGGAAGAGAGGCGGCGATCATCATCGCACGAGCCGTCTCAAGAAGGTGGCGATGCTTGCGCTCAGCAACGCCATTCTGAGCGTGAGCACCAGGACAAGAGAACTGGGCGAGAGTACCCTGTTCGGCAAGAAAACCACGCAACATCTGGGAGATATACTCACCAGCCGAGTCAGCACGAAAGACACGAATGGGCGTGGAAAACTGGGTGTGTACCATGGCAGCAAATCGCTTGTATATAGGGAGAACCTCGCTGCGAGATTTCATAAAATAGAGCCAAGTGTAGCGAGAGAAGTCATCAATAAATAGAACATAGTAGCGATGACCACCTTTCGAATCGAAGGGAGCAGGACCCCATACATCAGAATGAACTAAGTCGAAAGGACGCTGAGAGACTGACTCACTCGTAGGATAAGGTAATTGAGTCTGTTTGCCAAGTCTACAACCATTACAATGTAAAGATACATCGCCAGAGACAGACCCTAAGACACCTTGATGCACTAGCGAGGACAAGCGAGAGCCACATATATGACCAAGTCGATGATGCCACTGTTGGAAGGACGCAGAGGAGGAGGCAGCAAGAGCATGCGAGCTGGCGGGTGTGGTGGCAGCGGAAGGAACACAAAGCCAGTCAACCTCCCAAAGGCCCTGAGCCTCACGGCGCCGAGGGCCAGCTCCAACTAGAACCTGGGTGCGACGATCCTGAACAGAGCAAGAGTCGGTATCAAGAATGACACGACAGCCAGAATCAGTAAGTTGAGCAGCGGAAAAGAGATTCATGGTAAGACGGGGAACATGAGAAACACTAGGAACAGAAAAAGATGGAGTAGAAAGAATGCCACGACTAGCAACAGGAAGAGGTGTGCCATCGGCAGTAAGAACATTGACAGGAGAATCAAGAGGGCGAAGAGAGACAGAGCGGAAGCATCAGAAGACATGTGAAAGGAAGCTCCAGAAACCACGGAGATGTACCTGACTGTGTAGGCGGCGGTGGCGGAGTAGCAGTAGTGGAAGCAGTCAGCGAGGCAACGGTGCCCGTCGAGGAAGAGCCGATGAAGCCAGTATACGCTTGAGCCGCACAATATCCTGGTCAGTGAGTGACGGAGTCGCTGAGGGCACACGAGCCACAGGAGAGGAGCGACTCAGGTCGCGCTGCTTCTTGAAGCAATCTGACTCTGGGTGACCGGGCTTCTTACAGTAGCCACAGAAGATGCGAGGCCGGCCCGCTCCTGAAGAAGGAGGACGCCCACCTGAAGAAGGAGGACGCCCGCCCACCCCCCCCCCCCCCGAAGGAGTGGGTAGCAGCGGTGGAGTAGACGACACAAGGGCTCGAGCAGCTAGCACAGTGGGAACCGCAAGCAAACCAGCAGAACGGAGGCGTGTCTCCTAGCTCGGACCTCTGCAAGCGCCGCGGATATAGGAACACGACCACGGGCAAGCAGGTGAGCACGCCGAGGCTCAAACTCGGGACGGAGGCGAGACAGGAACTCATGAACACGCTGAAACTCCAAATCGGACCTCACTGTCTGACAGCAGCGACAAGTACCACAAACAACAGTCCTCAGAGAGTCAAGCTGACGCCAGATGGCAGGCACTGTGTGTAGAACTCATCAACAGTAGAATCTTCCTGCTGAAGATCATGCTCCTGACGCACTACAGATAGGTAGAGAGCATCACCAGAGGGCTGATAGCGCTGACACAGATAAGTCCACATCGCAGCAGCAGTGCCCAATCCCATAAACTCAGAAGCAAACTGGGGTAGAACACTAGCAGTGAGGACAGCAGCAGCACGAGCATCATCATTGCACCACTGAGTGTAAACAGATAAAGCATCCCGATAAATGGAGAGTGACTTCGAGTAATCCGGTACCTGCTGGTCATAGGCTTCAACTGCAAGATCATCAGCATCCTTGGCGGCAGCCCGATCAGCCTCAGAGGCATCAGCGGTAAGAACGGGGGGCACTGATGGAGTAGGAGCCACAGGAGCAATGGGGCACGGCGGACAAGAGACCTCGCCAGAGAGAACACCCCAAAGCAGAAGGCCGCGCATGTGGATACGCATAAAACCCACAAACACGGCATAGTTGGTGCCATCAAAGATCACAGTGCACCGAGGAACAGCAACATAGCCCGAAGAAGACATCGCGGGCTCTCTGGATTTTTTTTTTACTGCAGAAAATCAAACTAGTGGAGAGAGAAACCAGATCGAAATCAACCTGTGCCACGGGCAGACCCGAGCGCGACGGCGGCTCGCGACAGGAAGGAGCTGGGCGACCGCAGGCCGCAGCAAGGCGACGTCCGGCGGCGGCCGGCGACGAGCCGGAGCAAGGCGGCGGCCGGCGACAGGCCTGGAGGAGGCGGCAGGCCCGGAGCAAGGCGGCGGCCGGCGGCTGGCCTGGAGAAGGCGGCGGAGCGTCAAGGCAGAGACGGCGGCGGCACGAGCAGTCCCGACGGCGACAGCGGAGTGCAGCAGGCCGGAGCAAATTGGAGGAAGAAGAAGAGCAGCCAGCCAATCTAGCAACGGCGCGGGTCGGCCGGAGCAACGGCGACGACGGCGACGGTGGGATGCACGCGGAGTTGCAACGCGCGGGGAGGAGGAGAGCAGAAACTAAGCTCTGATACCATGTTAGGAAATGAGCAACTATATTTCCAGGGGGCCAAAGGCCAGTACTTATACATGTGTGATGAACAGTAAACATGAACAGTAATCTATACATCTAACAATGGCGAAGTTGGAAAATCATGCTCTCTTCATTAGCCTAGATAGGAGGAACCCCACATTCTCTTGCTCGAGACCTGAAAGATGGGGAGGAAAAAACTGCATTTACATTGCAAGGCAACTTGAAGATTCTGATGAACCTTGGACCGCAGTTGAAATTGGTCAGTCAGTGTCCAACAAAACCGAATGGATCCAAGCCGGTTCTCCAAATCATCCACCAGAATTCAGCGTCCACTGCAGTAAACTCGAGGGACTTTGGATGCTCCCAAAATTTGTTTCTGTGCTGGCCAGTGACTGACGACCTTGGTTTGCCTTGGAATTTTTTGCTAATCTTGCACAAGCATTGTCAGTTGCTGTAAACTTAATTTTACTTATCGGCGGGTTTTATTTTACTTTAATGGTTTCTTGGCTTGACACTGATGCATGGTGCTCAAGTACGAGTCCAAATATATATCATCTGCATACAGTTGTGTTGATGAACAATTGAACATCACGACTGCAGTAGAGTCGTCACTTGGATTGTAACGATCTGTTGATGGTACCAACTCGCAGCAAGTTTTTTTTCATAGTCGGTGGTATTCTCTCCTAGGGATGATTTGGGTACTGTCGTGGCACGACGTACTTTAATGTTTTGGTTTACCTCGCTTATTGAGATGATGCTGGTACTTCCGAATTCCGATGTCAGATGTGAGTTGGAGGATGTACTAATGGATGTGGCAGAAGGTCTTGATGCCGGTCCCGTTGATCACGGAACCAATATAAGTTACTGGAAGGTCTGGATTGTCCAATGTTCAGTGGGGTTCTGTACTATGCTACATCTGCTTTCTGTGTGTTTTCTGGAAGACTTGTTATAGTTTTTTAGCGTTCTACTATGCCTGCCAGTAACTTATCTGGGTTTCGCAATTGTGCACTGAAGATTCCAACACCATATCACTAGTCATTTGCTATTTGTTTTTATTTCTCCACATGGCAGTAACGTGATCATTATATGCTGACCAACTTCCTACATGCGATGTTGATGGAAATGTCGCCAAGGAAATTCAGTGTTCAGAATGTAAACTTGCGATTGACGGTCTGTTTTGATCAACCCAGAATGGAAGACTCAAAATGATCTCCACTCCAAGGAATCATCTGAGAACCTTTGTATGAACTTTTGACATCACAGATATTGTTTTTGAGAGAGAACACTAAAGTTAGTTTAGATACAACCCACATGGTTCCCCTATTACCTTCTTATTTTTATCAGATGTAAAAACAGCAAACTGAACACTTTTCTGGCTTGAACATGGCATTACTGTAAGAAAGTATTCCTCCATTCCAAATTAAGTGATGCAGATTTAGTACAAACTTTGTATTAATTCTACATCACTCAATTTGGAACGGATGAGAATAAGAAATTAAACCTTTTTTTTGTTATGTGTTAAAATAGTTTCCCGCATTGATACTTTTTTTTGCGTGGTTCCCGCATTGATACTAGTCGTTTGAGCTCACTCATATAGTTAAAACTAGATGATACCCTGCGCGTTGCGGCGAGAATTTATAGATGCTAAACTATTGTGCGTTTAAGTCAGCTAAAGCAAACTATTGTATGGCATACACATGCAGAATCAAGAATTTGTTTTGTTGCAGGTGTTTAGAAACTCTGATACGCAAAACTGTAATATTCTTCAGCCTAGATGCTGGAGTAAGTCACTATTTGTTATTTTCTAGCTAGACCCAACGATATCAACGCTGCTAAATATAAACTATCTGAATTTTCTTTTAGTAGGATATGCATAGAGTTTCGATATAGAGCAATGATAAACTATGGGATCATTCTTAGTCATATACTCATATCAATCGACATTCTATTGGAAATGTCCTTGCAGCTTTGCTTTGTCTACTTCATTACTCTAGAATAAATCATGTGAAGAGTTCTATAAGAACTGATTTTCCACATGTAAAAAAAGAACTAATTTTCCAGACTTACCTGCGGCGGGCCTTTCTAATTTGGCACCAGACTCTAAAGTGCACACATTAGAACTTCATATATAACGAGGAAAAAGATGAAACAATATGGAGATGGACAAATTCTGGACAGTACACGGCCGCCTCGGCATACAGCTTCTTGCTAGTACGGCGACAGGCTAATCACACACTTGCTGCTGTTTGGAAATCCAAGGCGATCCCGAAGTGCAAGATGCATGCTTGGTTAGCTCTCCGTGGCAGGGTGTTGACTGCTGACAATCTTGCAACCAGAGGCTGGCCACACGACCCTGCTTGCAAGCTTTGCAACTCTGAACCTGAAACTGCTGCTCACCTTTTCGCCTCCTGTTCCTACACCCGGGTTTGCTGGCAGGAGGTCCTACGCTGTGCAAACTTGCCAACCTCGCTTGTCCCAGCCTGTGATACAGCAGATTTACAATCTTGGTGGAACAAGTCATCGGAAACACTGACCCCAAACCTCAGATGCAGATGGCACACGCTCATTGTTCTAACCTGGTGGCACATCTGGAAGGAGCGTAATAACCGGATCTTCAACAACAAAGCAAAGCTGTCCAAGGACCTGAAGATCAAGATCATCGACGAGCTAAATGAGTGGCGAAGAGCCGGCGTCCCCAAGAAGTCGTGGCCCCTTAGCGAGTAATCGATCTACAGTACATAATACCTTTACTTGTACAGACCTATAGCTGCTTTATGTTAACCTCCCCCTAACCTGTAACTCAAACTCTGCTGGCATTTGTTCCAGTTCCTTCTTAATATAATCGAAGCAGCGCTCGCTGTGTTCCGTCAAAAATATATATTATCGACTTCCCCACGGTGATATGTAGCTGAGAAGATTGACATTAATCACTAGTATGAGAGAAGCTGTGACAGTGTACCACATATGGCCAATCATTCAACATACATGTTTTTGCTGTGAGACAAAACTCTCAAACGGAAAAAGTACCTGATCTTGTACCCATGCATGGAGCAAGTATACTTTCCAAGGATGTTTGCCCCTCTCTCTGAGCTTTAGCTTACTCTTCAGAGAATCCATCAATCTAATTGGAAGAGAACCACCCAAATCAACAATTCGGGAGATCAACAAACTTGATAGGATTTTTTTGAGCATTTAGTGATATATAAAGGATATAATTTGCAACTAATATAACACAAAGGACGAGTTGTCTTGTAAGCACAATACAATGTCTGTGAGAGATGAATAATTAACGTGCATGCGCCACATACTCACATCTATTCGGTTGGTCAAGAACTAACACAGAAATCAACTTGCGCGAGAGATGGCCACGTGAATCAGCGAGATCCAATTAAGCGCAGGCAAATTACGCAAAAAATTCTAGAGCAACCAGCCGAAGCTAGACCTTACAGCTACGGCAGTCTGCATGTCTGATTCATTCACTGGCCTAGTGCCCTAGTCGCCTTCGCTGCTAGCTTTACGGGAGAAAGGATGAGGCCCTCTTTGGTTGGGTTTAAATTTGGCTTTTGGTTTTTGGCTTCTTAAATTTGGCTTTTGGTTTTTGGCTTATAAGTCCGAAAATCCGTTTTGGTGCCCGGGCGCAGGTACACCCGAAATCCCGTTCCTCCAACCTTCTCGAGATATGTGTCCAGTGTATGCTTCAGAAATTTTCTACCGTGGTAAAACCTGTCCAACGCCGCACTGTTGCACATGAATTAAATGACGTGCTGTAGTCGATAACTGGCGGAGCAGATGCTCGAGAACGGACTGGACCGATTTTTGTTCCATCCTGATCCTGTCCCGCTGACATAGAATGCGAGACCTAGATCTTATCTTATCCCCACCATCCTCCACAGCCCCGGCAGCAGCGAATCTCCACCCTCCTCCACCGCCACGGCGCCACCTACCGGGTGTCGTCGCGACGTCGTCGACATCATCTTTGTTGGCGTTGCATCTCGCAGCGCCTCTCTCTTCTTCAACCTCACAACTCTCTTGTGATCTCTTTCTCTCAAACTATCTATTTTCTTGTCTCAAGAACACACACGCACCCAAGCCAAGGAAGAACAAGAAGGCTTTGCCGTGACCCTCTCCCTTGACACCCACGAGTGCTACATTTTTCCTCTTCTCATTAATCAAACAAACATGCTTACGGCTCTCTTAAATAGAGTTAGACACGCAGCAGCCCCACGTCCTAAGGCCACTCACACCACGTTTCCCTCTAACTAATCTAGCTCCATGCACGCACGCACTAACACTTGACTTGGATCTCCTCCTAGATTCTCTCCAGGAACCACACAGCTTGCTAACTAACTCTGCATGCACTAACTAATGCACCGGACTGACCACCGACTCACTCGGCTAACAACTTCATCATGCAGTACTGCAACTCGTTCCGCTCCAGCCTTCGTCGCGTCTTGCCGCTTCTCACGGCCATGCCGCGCTATGGAGCTTCACCTTCTCGACGACTACTACATGCCGATACATGGAATCAAGAGTAAAGGCTAACATTCACCCCCTAATCTTGATCCTCCAATCTTCATCACGGTTCACCCGCAACCTCTCGCCGTTGACGACGCCCTCGCAGCGCCGAACTCCACGTCGTCTCGGCGCAGCATCACACTGCAACGTTTATTGGCTTCACGCCAACTCTTCATGATGATGATGGCATCGCACCACCGCCATCGGCAACCAGCGGCATCACACCGCCGTCTCTTCTCAACGGCATCACACCGTCGTCTCCTTGTTGCGGCATCACACTGCCGCAGCGCCCGTCGGCATCTCGCCGCCGCCGCCGGCTAACAGCCTCGCACCGTCGTCTCCTCGTGGCAGCATCACACCATCGTACCTGCGCCCGACGGCATCGCGCCGCCGCCGCCGGCACCCAGCGGCATCGCACCGCAGTCTTCTCGTAACGGCGTCACACCGTCTCCTTCGTGTGGCAGCATCACGCCACCATCTCCTCCTCGCGGCATCACACCGCAGTCTTCTTGTTGCCGCAGCATCACGCCGCGGCCTCCTCTTGACGTGGACGACGCCATCGCAGTGCCGGTCACCACGCCATCTTGCCGCACACAGCGGCCTCTTCTTGACGTGAACGACGTCTTCTCGACGCCGATCACCACGCAACCTCCTCCTCCTAGCAGCCTCACGCCACAACCAGTTGCCGACGACATCGCGCCACCGAGCCTCTTTCTTGCACCACCGGCCTCCATCTCACATGGAGTCCGCCGCATCACCATCACCACAGGAACGGATCGAACCTTGCTCTGATACCAATTGTTGGCGTTGCATCTCGCAGCGCCTCTCTCTTCTTCAACCTCACAACTCTCTTGTGATCTCTTTCTCTCAAACTATCTATTTTCTTGTCTCAAGAACACACACGCACCCAAGCCAAGGAAGAACAAGAAGGCTTTGCCGTGACCCTCTCCCTTGACACCCACGAGTGCTACATTTTTCCTCTTCTCATTAATCAAACAAACATGCCTACGGCTCTCTTAAATAGAGTTAGACACGCAGCAGCCCCACGTCCTAAGGCCACTCACACCACGTTTCCCTCTAACTAATCTAGCTCCATGCACGCACGCACTAACACTTGACTTGGATCTCCTCCTAGATTCTCTCCAGGAACCACACAGCTTGCTAACTAACTCTGCATGCACTAACTAATGCACCGGACTGACCACCGACTCACTCGGCTAACAACTTCATCATGCAGTACTGCAACTCGTTCCGCTCCAGCCTTCGTCGCGTCTTGCCGCTTCTCACGGCCATGCCGCGCTATGGAGCTTCACCTTCTCGACGACTACTACATGCCGATACATGGAATCAAGAGTAAAGGCTAACAATCTTCCCAAGCTCCGGCGCCAAAAGCAACTCCGCCCCACGCCCACCCGCCCCATGACATCCTTCCTTTGATTCCCTGCCCGTTCTGCGGCGCGGAGATCCTCTCGTACGTCTCCCGGAAAGGATCTAGGCGGGGTGTTCGTTTCTACAAGTGCAGTCTTTTCAGTGCAAGTCATCTCCGTCGACAACTATTAATCTGCATCCCAGCTCTCGAATCTCGACCTGAACCCTAAGGTTTCCACGCATGCTTGTAGCTGCCACTTCTTCGAGTAGCAGGAGGAGCACGCTGTACTGCTTGAAGGCCTGCCCGATGCCCTGGACCCGCACCCCGAAGATCCAGCCGTGCCCATCCCGTCGCCGCTCCCCCCCACCTCGCAGCACCCTTCGCGGCCGCTCCTGCCCCGCCCGTCGCAGTTTCCGCTCAAGCGGTCGCCGCCACGGCTAATGTCGTGGCCGCTCACCAGCCTGCCGGCCCGCCTGCTGCACTTCAAGATCTCTGCGTGAATATCCAGTCTGAGCGAAGTACAAGTCCATTTCAACGATGATCGGTCGAGGTAAGGTTGATTTCTCAGTTCTAATCCCTTCAATTGATTGTTGGACAATGCAGGCGCATCTCAATGTCTTTTAAGGAATCACATCATCTTATATAGTTACCATGTAGCATCAGTTAACATGAAAGTCACTTGCTATGAATTCCTTTTTTTTTTGTCCACGGATTTCGCAAGTCCATCATTGCCTACAGAACAACGTCCAAGGCTCTCTCAGTTTGAGCAATTCTCTTTCTTTTGTCATGCCGCTTCTGTATGCGTCAATTTATGGTCCAAGTCTAAATAGTTTTTAATTGTAGCAACAAAGTTTTCTAGATCCTGGCGGTCTTTATGCCTTCCAACAACCTGGAGATACCATACTACATAAATCATTGTGTTTTAACTTAATAATTTGCTGTTGATCATTGTAAAGTATCTCATTCAGTGTCCTTTTTTGCTTACAGCTCCGTATGCACAGGTTGGTTGACCGTCTTTGAGCGGTGTTCTCCGTCTTTGACTGCTGTTCTCCAGTGGTGTTTTTCTCTACTCAATTTGCAGAAAATCAACTGAACACACATGTTTACTACTCTGTGTGCAACTTGCCTAAATACCCACTGAGTTCTCATACAAAACTATTTGAATTTGGTGCATAGCAGATGGGAAGAGCCGCAATGATTGGGAGCTGCAATTGGTGGATCTTTACCGCCTAGACTGGTAGTCTGGTACCAACGAACGGTGCACACTGATAGTCAGTAGTTTAAACACTGAGGTAAGGTTTTACCTGTTTTGAATTGGACCTTGAAGGCCCCTTTCCTAATTTTCATATTTTATCAGTATCACCTTGTAGAAGCAGTTTTTGCTTTGTGCTTAAATTTTAATCGTAGATCCTCTCTGAGGGTTAATGACCAATTTCGTTCCTGAAGTTTTGCTAGAGGTTGCTTTGGTTTTTGGCGTTTCAAAAATACTGAAGATGTCCTTGATGTTATAATCCATGTTGTTGTGCTACCAACTAGATTCGCTGGATTGGATTCTAAAGTAGAACAGCTATTTGGTATTTTTACCCAGTTAGCAAGGGTGAATACTGAAGTCTCTTTTTACACAGTTGTGCATGTTGGCTAGGTGCTATGTCTGTCTTGTTTTACTTGGTCTTTACTTGGTCTATGGCCACTCATCGAAACTCCTGGAAAAAAAATGAACTTTTCATATGTCTTTGTTTACGTGGTCGTTGGGTAAGATTGGTGTCAGCAGTGCTCTCCTTTCTTTGTTTGTCAAGGACTGAACTGACCTTTAAGTAAAATACTAAAACAAATGTGGTTATATATTAATCTTCTCTTCAAATGAGTAATTTATGGCGGTGGACACCAACTTATAGGTTGTTCAAAAAATTCTCAAGATTTTATGTAGAGTCGTCTCTCATCTGTTAACTTTTCCTGCGCAGCAAACCAACAAACCAGATCACCCCCTTGTAGAAATGGCTGCTGGGTTTCAGGCTGAGCTAGCTGTGCATTATCCAAAGGTGCGTGTTTTTTTTCTAGTATCAACCTATTAAGTTTCTCTGTTCCATTTTGTATGTACTTTTTTTTAATTATGCACATGTATCGTGCTACCATTTCCAAATTGGGATGCCACATAACTAACATTTGGAATGCCACTTTGTACATTTTGTTGCCCGCAGGGAGCAACGCTATTTGGGAACTAGCTGGAAGTTATCTACTCAAAGTACCCCCACCATGCCCCAGACACGCACGAATGCACCAATTCAAGTCAGGTTCAATAGCAATGTCGTCAAGAACTACCGACATTGCTGTGGTGCGACCAGGATGATCCAAAATTCTGTTCTCGCACAAGACATCTCTGAGGACACAATCCTTGCTCAAGTGTCTGAACACGGTTCTTTTGTCAACACGAAGCTATTCGAGGTGAACGGCAAGAGGCAGGACGTTGTTTGGTACCGAAGAGGAAGCAACTGAGGCCCTTGTATCAAAACATGCCAGCTCACTGGAGGGGGAACACCATTCGGATCTCCTTTTCTGGGTTCTTGCTTCGTGGTCTTTTCTGAAGCTGTGAATCCTGAGATGTGAATTATGTGCTGTTCTTTCATAGACTGTTGCTTTGTCTTTGCTGTACCGTCCGTGTTCCATGTCCTTAGACGGTTTTTGTTCCTAATTTCTCTTTCTGGTTTAAGGTGACCAAAGGATATTACTGCCTACTGCGTAATGTATTGGTTTGAATGATGACTGAAAAGAGATCCGGAAAAAAGAAGGAAAATAGACTTTTGATTGAAAAAGTCGCTGTGAGGTACAAAACGTGCCAGTTAGTTCAAAACTACAGTTGTTTTTGTGTTACTAGCTGTTTCTAACTGTAGCAACAGGGGATTGAAATACACTTTTGGATCGGAGGATTATGGTATGCCTAATTTTGTTTTTAGCGTAGCATAACAGGAAATACTCTCCATCCTGGAAAATCCTGCCGGAAATTTTCATGTCTCACGGACCATGAAATATCCTCACATCATGTTCCTGTGGGACATGAAAAGTCGGCCGTTTGTTTCTGACGGCAGCACAGCAGGGTGGACCACAGAATTTACCGAACCTCCATGGATTTTACTGTGCCTGCGCACATGCCTACAACGGCCAGGTCCACAATCTCAACAAGACTTGCACGGTTTAGATTTCGGGTCCATATGTGCTCGGGAGCCAAATCTCCTCTCTCCTTATAAGTCACAAAAGTATCATCTAAGTAAGTGGTTTTAACTTTTGACTTATACCATCATGTAACAATGTCCAGTCAAAAGTCGAAAGCTAGCAGCAAAGGCAAAAACCAAAAGTTAGAAATAGGCCTAACCAAAGAGGACCCGAGCATGCTGCCCGCTGGTTATAGCCTTATAGGATGGGACGTTGTGGGTGAACGTGAGCATAGCCACAAGAAACTTAATAAAGGAGGAAGGGGAAGTGGACTCAGAAATTACAAATGGAGCCTTAGTTACAGGGAATTCGGTTTTTGAAAATTTGAAAATTGGAACTTTCTAATTTAAAACCGAAAACAAAATCTCAAATGTAGATAGTGGCGAGATCTACAAGAGTGCAAAATATTAACTCAAAATTCATTGCATTCGGGGCTACACAAATCAGACAAAATTTCAAGTTTTTGAATCTGTGTGTACTGTTCACCACCCATTTGTCATTTTTCACAGCCCACAATACAAAAAATTCGAGTTAATATTTTGCAGACTTGTAGATTATATCACTATCTACTTACGGGATTTTTTCCCCGATATTAAAAACTTTCAAATGTCATTTTTGACTTTTCCAAAAAAAAGCTCCCTAAAACACGGGAGCCATTTGTCATCTCTCAAGTGGACTGGCTGATTCCTAATGGTAGTGGAGGAGATAATTGATATTCGATTGATTGCAGATTGTATGCATGATATATTCTGTCTATTACGAATTGAGATGGAGCTGGAAAGAAATCTGCCACGGTACAGCGGGTAGAAAGTAGAAGCCATGTGATCCAGCGTCATGTGCTGAAGTTGTCATCCGGCGGATAAAAGACCATACTCACTCCATGCTCAAATAAGTGGACATATAGAAATTTGAAGACAAAATATGAAATGAAGTAGAAAATGCATTGGGAAGATGCAGCCATCATCTCTCTCCTCCTTAATTTTTCCACCACCAATAAGCTAAGTGCATATAGAAAATTAGGAACCCATATGTTGAATATTATTGGACTTGATTCCCGTGTAATGAGAGAGAAACATTTAAAGTGCATTATACTCTTTTGTGGATACCATTTGAGGACAGAGGGAGTAGATTTGAAATCCCATAGAGAGAAATAATTGGGATGATGTAGCCGCACCATATTTCAGATTGTAAACATTAAGTGCTTCTTAGTGGGATGGAATTTACATATATTATTATATTGGAAAACAAAAACATGCAGCGTGATAAAAAATATGGCAGGCATGCACATGCTGCGCATGAGCAAAAGTAGTAGTGCACGGTATTTCCGAAGAGTGGTTGTGCTTGGATGCTTTTCTTTCTATCGGTGTTGCGCGCACGGTTCCGCGTCGCTGCACCAGCCAAGTGTCCTAACCGACCTTTTCAGAGGTATTTTTTTTAAGGATGTAAGCCCTATGGATACAAAGGTGATACGACTATAAGTAACGGTTTGCTAATTCTCAATCGAATGAGAATTAGCTTAGTTTTCATTCGCATGATGTCATCAATTGCAAGTGGACTTGCAACTGCTCCGGACCATTTGATTTGCTTTGTGATTCGTGCATCAGTTGCAAGTCAACTTGCAACTGGGATTTGATGACGTCATGCGAATGAGAATTAAGTTAATTATCATTCGACTGAGTTGCAAGTGGACTTGCAACTGCTTCGGACCATTTCATTTCCTTCGTGATTCGTGCTAGTCATGAGTTGCAACTTGACTTGCAACTGGGATTGATGACGTCATGTGAATGAGAATTAAGATAATTCTCATTCGACTGAGCGCTAGAGAGACCCAGTAAGTACCCAAAAACTAGAAGATACAAAGGATTGTGTCTGCCTTTTTCTAATCGTACCCAATTTTTTTCTTTGCAAAACTAATCGTACCCAATTTACTCGTCTCTTATTGTTTGTTCGTCACGGGCTCCCGAGCTGGCAGAAGTTGAATGTTCACCATGCGCACAAGCCGAAGATACTCTGCCACGTCGTTTAGGAGCAACCGATGTCTCGGCCTCCTCTCGGGACCTGCCGCCGCCAGCTCGGCGACGGGCTGACTATTGTTTTCTTTAAGAGAGTCCACAATGGATCGGCGCCTAACTAGACGTTTAAATATTAAAAATAACTTGAATCAAATAAATTCAGCCACTAGCGCTTTCCTTCGCAACGCGCGGCGCTAGCTGGGGCGTTGATTAAAAAACGCTTCCGTAGGTTTCCGTTATTCACGCACTAGGCTAAACAGGAGCTAGCGTCGGGCGTCAGGATTTGCGTCGGGCGTCGAGATCGAAGCCTCGAATTGCCGATCAACCGGGATTGAAATCCTAGCGCCTGTGTTTTAGCGCCGCATTGTGGGTGCTCTAAGAGCATGTACATCGCTAGGCGCTTGGAGAGGCGCTTATGTATTAAAAAAATACGTACGAAAAAGAAAAGGTAGCAAGCGCTCTATTCTCCAAAAGAAGTCGCTAAACTCGATCTGTTTCGCATCCATAGCGTCCGCAGAACTAATTCCCGCGGAGAAATAAGCGGAGCGCCGACGCTTCCTTAGGCATCGACGCCAGATTAGTTCTCGGGATCGGTCGCGAATCAATCCCAACTGTCAGGTAAATTATCCTAGCGCCCATGCTTAGCGCCTGCGTTGTATACATGCCCTAAGGCAAGCGGGAGGCTGACTGCTACAACGCCGCAAAGGTGCTCCACTGGGTTCGGCCCTCATAGACGTTGATCACTGAGTTACCGTAGGTCGTAATCCCAAAATGATACAGTTTCGCATTGCTTGGCCCGTGTGTTAAGACTTAAAAGATTGTAGGGGGTGGCAAATGGAGAGGAGATTTTGTGCTCCCGAGCTCCAGTGATGCTGATAGTTTAAAAAATCCAAAAAATTATGAATTTTAGAAAAATTTGAAAAACAATTGAATGTAGCCAAACGTGTATTCAACTAACATGCAAAAAATCACATTCGAATATTCGGGGCTACACAAAAATGACAAAAATGTGGATCTGAATATGCATGATACGTCTCAAACGTATCTATAATTTTTGATGTTCCATGCTGTTATTATACCATTTGCTACATGTTTTATTTACACTTCATAGCATTTTTATGCATTTTCTGGGACTAACCTATTAACAAGATGCCGAAGTGCCAGTTCCTGTTTTCTCCTGTTTTTCTCTTTCAGAAAAGCTAGTCGCAAAATATTCTCGGAATTGGACGAAAATCAACGTGCATCAATATTTCACCGACACGATCACGGAGTCCAAAGGGGGCACGGAGAGGAGCCAGGAGGGCACAACGCCACCCCCCCCTCCCCCGCGCGGCCCACATGTCAGGCACGCTGAGCCCTGGCGTGGGCCCCTGGAACCTTCCAGACGCCGCCCTTTCGCCTATATATTCCCGATGTCCCGAAAACCCTAAAAACACCGATCATATTCCACGAAAAGTTTCGTCGCCGCCGCCGTCGTCAACCCTAGATCGGGAGGGTTCTGAAGCTCTTCCCGACACCCTGCCGGAGGGGAGATCCTCGCCGGAGGCTTCTACACCGCCATGCCTGTCTCCGGAGTGATGCGTGAGTAGTTCATCCTTGGACTACGGGTCCATAGCAGTAGCTAGATGGTTGTCTCTCCACCTTGTACCTCCATGTTTAGATCTTGTGAGCTGCCTAACATGATCAAGATCATCTTATTGTAATGCTACATGTTGTGTTTGCTGGGATCCGATGAATATTGATACTATGAGCAAGTTGTTTATCAATCTATCTATTTATGTTGTTTATGATCTTGCAATATCTCCGTTGCTAGTAGATGCTTTGGCCAAGTAGATGCTTGTAACTCCAAGAGGGAGTATTTATGCTAGATAGTGGGTTCATGCCTCCAGTAATCTGGGCTCGAGATGACAGAAACGACTAAGGTTGTGGATGTGTTGTTGCCACTAGGGATAAAACAATGATGCATTGTCTACGTGTCATTTGCATTGTTTACATTACGCACGTTACTTCAAGCAATAATTTGTTGTTTGCAACTCAATACTGGAAGGGGTGCGGATGCTAACCGGAAGGTGGATTATTTAGGCATAGATGCGTTGGATAGCAAGTCTATGTACTTTGTTGTAATGCCCAATTAAATCTCATAATAATCATCTTGTCATATATTGCATTGTCATGCGCTCATTATTTGTCAATTGTCCAGCTGTAAATTGTTTACCCAACATGTTAGTTATCTTTTTTGGAGAGACACCACTAGTGAACTGTGGACCCGGTCCATTTCCTCATATTGATAAAACCACCAATTGCAATCATTTGTTCTCTGTTACTTTCTGCACTCGTTACTGTTTTCCACACAATATGTTTAATCCTTTGTTTTCAGCAAGCCGGAGAGATTGACAACCTATCTGTTTCGTTGGGGCAAAATAGTTTGCTTGTGTTGTGTGCAGGTTCCACGTCAGTTGCGCCGCTGACAACCTGATACGTCTCCAACGTATCCATAATTTCTGCTGTTCCATGCTTATATTATACCATTTGCTACATGTTTTATATACACTTCGTATCACTTTTATGCATTTTCTGGGACTAACCTATTAACAAGATGCCACAGTGCCAGTTCCCTGTTTTCTGCTGTTTTTGGTTTCAGAAAGTTACTTCTGGAAATATTCTCGGAATTGCACGAAACAAAAGGCCAGGTCCCTATTTTTCCAGAACCATCACGGAGTCCGAAGGAGAGACGAAGAAGTGCCACGAGGTGGCCAAACCACCTGTAGGCGCGGCTGGGCCCACAGCCGCGCCTGGGTGTGGTTTGGGCCCCTCGGGGGTCCGCCGACATCGTCCCTTCGCCTATTTATTCCCCGAGACGCGAAAACCCTAAAACACCGAGCCTTTCATCCAGAACATATTCGCTGCCGCCGTCGTCGTCAACCCTAATTCGGGGGGTTCCTGAAGCTCTTCCCGGCACCCTGCCGGAGAGGGGAATCATCACCGGAGGGCTCTACATCGCCATGCCCGCCTCCGGAGTGATGCGTGAGTAGTTCATCCTTGGACTATGGGTCCATAGCAGTAGCTAGATGGTTGTCTTCTCCACTTGTGCCATCATGTTTAGATCTTGTGAGCTGCCTATCATGATCAAGATCATCTTATTGTAATGCTACATGTTGTGTTTGCTGGGATCTGACTTATATTGATACCTATGTGGAGCTGAATATTATATTATCATGTCTATGTCATTTGTGATCTTGCATGCTCTCCGTTACTTGTTGAAGCCTTGGCCACGTGAATACTTGTAACTCCAAGAGGGGGTATTTATGCATGATAGTTGGGTTCAACCTCTATTTAACCTGGGATAGTGACAGCAAGTTCTAAGGTTGTAGATGTGTTGTTGCCACTAGGGGTAAAACAGCAATGCTTTATTCAAGGATGAATGTATTGTTTACATTACGCACATTACTTAATGCAATTGTCTGTTGCTTGCAACTTAATACTGGAAGGGGTACGGATGTTAACCGGAAAGTGGACTATTTAGGCATAGATGCATGCTGGATAGCGGTCTATGTACTTTGTCGTAATGCCCAAATGAATCTCATAGTAGACACCACAGCTCACACATGCATATTATATGCACTTATCAATTGTCAATTGCCCAGCTGTAATTTGTTTACCCAGCATGTTAGTTATCTTATTGGAGAGACACCACTAGTGAACTGTGGACCCCGGTCCATTCTTTTACATCTGAAATACAATCTACTGCAATCATTGTTCTCTACTGTTTTATGCAAACAAACATCATCTTCCATTCGATACGTTTAACCCTTTGTTTTCAGCAAGCCGGTGAGATTGACAACCTCACTGTTAAGTTGGGGCAAAGTAGTTTGATTGTGTTGTGCAGGTTCCACGTTGGCACCGGAATCCCTGGTGTTGCGCCGCACTACACTCCTTCACCAACACCTTCGAAGCAAACCTCGTTTTCCTACTGGTCCGATTAAACCTTGGTTTCATACTGAGGGAAAATTTACTGCTGCACTCATCATACCTTCCTCTTGGGGTTCCCAACTGACGTGTGACGTACAAGCAATTGTTTCTGGCACTATTAACCTAGAGCCACCACAACCTTCTGAAGAAACTCCGTGTCCTCCTGTTCGATAAACCTTGGTTATATTTCAAGGGAAAACTGCTGCTGCACTACATCGTACATTCCTCTTGGGGTCTCCCGACGAACGTGTGTTGTCACGGTCAACAAGCAGATCTTCTGGTGCTGTTGCTGGGAAGTAATAAAATACTCTACCGTTAACACGCCATCAAGACATTTTTTTGGCGCCGTTGCCGGGGATACTGGAATCTTCAGATAGGGGAGTCTCACACTTCCAATCTCATTACTTTGTTTTTGTCTTGCTTAGTTTATTTTATTTTATCTTGTTTGCTGTTAAAACCCAAAAACACAAAAAAAAAAAATTCCTGCATTTAGTTTATTTCGGTTTGTTATTTTTTTGTTCTGTTTTAATTTTGCTAAAATGAGTAATCCTGAAAACACTAAGTTGTGTGACTTCACTAGCACAAACAACAATGATTTCATATGCACACATATTGCTCCTCCTGCTACCACAGCAGAGTTCTATGAAATTAAACCTGCACTGTTAAATCTTGTTATGAAAGAGCAATTTTCTGGTGTTAGTACTGATGATGCTACTGCTCACCTTAATAATTTTGTTGAGCTATGTGATATGCAAAAGTATAAAGAGGTAGAGGGTGATATTATTAAACTGAAATTATTTCCTTTCTCCTTGAGAGGAAGAGCTAAAGAATGGTTGCTATCTTTGCCTAGAAATAGTATTGATTATTGGACTAAGTGTAAAGATGCTTTCATTGGAAAATATTATCCTCCTGCTAAAATCATATCTTTGAGAAGTGGCATTATGAACTTTAAGCAATTTGATAATGAGCATGTTGCCCAAGCTTGGGAAAGAATGAAATCATTGGTTAAGAATTGTCCCACTCATGGACTGACTACTTGGATGATTACTCAAACCTTTTATGCAGGATTGATTTTTTCTTCCAGGAATTTATTGGATTCAGCTGCTGGAGGGACCTTTATGTCCATCACTTTGGGTGCTGCAACAAAGCTTCGTGATGATATGATGGTAAACTATTCTGAATGGCACACCGAAAGAACTCCAACAGGTAAGAAGGTAAATTCTGTTGAGGAGATCTCCTCTTTGAATGATAAGGTTGATGCCATTATGTCTATACTTTCGAAAGGTCATGCTACTATTGATCCAAATAATGTTCCTTTATCTTCATTGGTTGCACAAGAAGGGAATGTTGATGTGAACTTTATTAAAAATAATAACTTCAACAGCAATGCCTACAGGAATAATTTTGGTAATAACAACTATAGGCCATATCCTTCTAATGGTAGCAATGCTTATGGTAATTCTTATGGTAATTCCTACAACAACAATAAGAGTGTGCCCTCTGATCTTGAAGTTATGCTTAAGGATTTTATTAGCACACAAACTACTTTCAATAAAACTGTTGAGGAAATGCTAGGAAAAATTGATATTCTTGCTGCTAAGGTTGATAGTCTTGTTCATGATGTTGATTTCTTAAAAATAAAGGTGCTGCCTCATGATGTTAAAGAGAGCAAAACTCTCAATGCTATACAAGTTAAAATTGATAACAATATAAGAATGCTAGCTGAGTTGCATGATAGATGGGAAAGAGAGGAAAAAGAAACTGAAATTGCTAAACAGAATAGTGTGGCTAGAGTTTGCACTATTTTTACTACTGAAAATGTTGATACCTCAAGTGCTAGTAAACCTCCTACTATTAATGGAAAGATAATTGGTGTTGGAAATGTCTCCACTTCTGCTGCAAAAAGCTTTAAACTGCCTGATAGCACTAAAATTGTTCCAGATAAAAGTGCTAAAAAATTTAGGAGTGTAGGAGATAATGGTTCCATTACCTTTGATGATAATAATTTTGATTTTGATGGTTGTAATATAACTGAAGTCATTATGTTCTTGCAAAAGCTAGCTAAGAATCCTAAGACTAGTGAAATAAATATGGCTTTTACTAAACATATCATCAATGCTCTCATGCATGCTAGGGAAGAGAAATTAAAACGTGAAGCTTCTATCCCTAGGAAGTTAGATGATGGTTGGGAGCCCATCATTAAAATGAAAGTGAATGATTTTGATTGCAATGCTTTGTGTGATCTTGGTGCTAGTATTTCTTTTATGCCTAAAAAGCTTTATGATATCCTTGATCTTGCACCTTTGGAAAAATGTTATTTGGATGTTCACTTTGCTGATTCTTCTATGAAGAAACCTTTGGTGAGAGTTGATAATGTTCTTATTATGGTTAACAATAACCTTGTCCCTGTTGATTTTGTGGTTTTGGATATTGAATGCAATCCTTCTTGTCCTATTGTGTTGGGAAGACCTTTTCTTAGAACTGTTGGTGCTGTTATTGATATGAAAGAGGGGAATATAAAATTTCAATTGCCACTCAGGAAAGGTATGGAACACTTCCCTAGAAGAAGGATGAAACACCCTTTTGATACTATTGTTAGGGAAAGTTATAATGTTGATGTTTTTGGTCTTGACAATACTTGATTCATGTTTCATGCCTAGCTAAAAGGCATTAAAGAGAAGCGCTTATGGGAGGCAACCCATTATTTTTACTTTCTGTTATTTTTGTTTTTTTTTGTGTCAAGGAGCTTGTTTACTTCTGTAACAACTCCTTTGTATCTTTTATTTGCTGTTTTGTTGTGCCAAGAAAAGTCTCTTATGACAAGATGGTACCTATATTTGGATTACTGCACAGGAACAGATTTCTGGAACGTCACCGTTTCTCGCCGTAGAAAATCAGAAAAATTTGAAAAATCTGCCAATTTTTGTGCATGTTCCTGAGATATGTACGCAACTTTCGTACTACTAAAGTTTTTCGATTTGAGCGACGTAAGTGTCCTGAGAAAAATAATCTTTACGGACTGTTCTGGTTTTGACAGATTCTGTCTTTGTTTTCCATTCTCTCTTTTACAAGTGTTGAGTGGTTTCTTTCAAGGTGAAAGAGCATCACTTAAGCCTAGTAACAGTAGCTAATGTTTGAAAATGATTGCTTATAAATTTGTGTCCTTACAGAACCAAGTGAGATTATTTGTTTTGATGCACTAACCCGCTAATGAGAAAAATGCTGAGTTTTGGTGTGAATGAAGTTTTCAAGTGTTAAGAGAGGAGGATGATATTATAAGATCAAGAAGAGTGAAAAGCTTAAGATTGGGGAAGCTCCCATGGATCTCCCCAATATATTCAAGAAGACTCAAGCGTCTAAGGGCATCCCCTTCTTGATCAACAAACTATCAGGTCATCTCTAGTGAGACTATATTTTATTTTTTTTCACATTATATGTACTTTTCTTGGAGCGTCCGTGTGCTTTTGTTTTCAGCTTGTTTTTATTTTGTTTACTGCTCTATACTTGTTGGATCCTAGCACTCTTGTTTGGAGAGAGACACGCTCCGCTTTTTCATTGGAATACTCTTGTTCTTCACTTATATTTGTTGAGTATTCTTGTCTAGCTACTGCTAAAACTTCTAGCTCTCTGTTTTCATATATCTCTTGTCAGAACTATTAGTTTCTTTTGAAGAAAGTACTCTCTTGCTTCACTTATATTTGTTTGGAGAGTTGTTCAAATAAGTTGATTGGTGTTTGGTTGGAACAGAAAATGCTATGCATGTGGTAGTGGTATAAAATGCTTACATAAGTCTTGTAGATCACTGTCTTGAGTAATTTGATACTTGTCAATTGTTTTGAGTTACCAAGTAAGTAATGTTTAGACATGTGCATCTGATGTCTACGTGTGCTTCTATTCTTGTAGACAGTGTTGGGCCTCCAAGAGCAGAGGTTTGTAGAACAGCAGCAAGTTTCCCTTAAGTGAATCACCCAAGGTTTATCGAACTCAGGGAGGTAGAGGTCAAAGATATCCCTCTCAAGCAACCCTGCAATTAAGATACAAGAAGTCTCTTGTGTCCCCAACACACCCAATACACTTGTCAGATGTATAGGTGCACTAGTTCGGCGAAGAGATAGTGAAATACAAGTGATAGGGATGATTATAAGTAGTAACTGCAATCTGAAATAAAGATGGCAGCAAGCAAACATGTAGCAGAACTTGTTGTAAACGGTGTTTCAATGCTTAGAAACAAGGCCTAGGGATCATACTTTCACTAGTGGACACTCTCAACAATGATCTCATAACTGAATAAGTAAAAGCTACTCTTAAACACTCTCTTGTTGGATAACAAACACCATTCATTGTGTAGGGCTACAAAAGCACACCTCAAGCCGGAGTAAACAAGCGCCACAACGTCATAAAGGAATCACACACGGTGCACACACTGTCACCTTTACACCGTGGAGAGTACCGGAGTTCATATTAAAGTAACCTATAGAGTGCATAATAGATAAAGAGTAACATCTACATATTCAACTAGATTAGCACAACTGAACACAAGTAAATACTACTCGGGATTATTCTCCTTCTTGATAACACAAGAGTACTACGTGTAGGGCTGCAAAAGCACTCCTCAAAGTCTGAGTAAACAAACACCACAGTTCCCAAGAATAAGCCATGATAATATCTAAATTATTCATAGAGTCACACAAGTACCCACACTGTCACCTTGATACCGTGTTGTCACAACGACTCCAGAAACTAGACAAAATCACTTGAGTAGCATAAACATTATTAATGTATTCAGCGATACTAGCAATACACATGATCACATAAAGATCACACCATGGAGAGAGAGATGAACCACATAGCTACCGGTAGAGCCCTCAGCCTCGGGGGAGAACTACTCCCTCCTCATCATGGGAGTCAGCAGCGGCGATGAAGATGGCGGTGGTGTCGATGGAGATGACTCCGGGGGCAATTCCCCGTCCCGGCGGCGTGCCGGAACAGAGATTCTGTCCCCCGAAACTTGTCGTCGATGGCGGCGGCGCTGCGGAACTCTTCTGGAAATATGACTTGTGTTTTAGGGTTTTCGCGTCTGGGAATAATAGGCGAAGGGGCAACGTCGGTGGAGGCCCGAGGGGCCCACACCATGGTGGCGCGGCAGGGGCCCACCGCGCGCAGGTGGTTTGGCCACCTCGGTGCCCTCCTTCGTCTCTCCTTCGGACTCCGTGACGGTGCTGGAAAAATAGGGACGTGGCCTTTTGTTTCGTGCAATTCCGAGAATATTCGCAGAAGTACTTTTCTGAAACCAAAAACAGCAGAAAACAGGGAACTGGCACTGTGGCATCTTGTTAATAGGTTAGTCCCAGAAAATGCATAAAAGTGATATGAAGTGTATATAAAACATGTAGCAAATGGTATAATATAAGCATGGAACATCAGAAATTATGGATACGTTGGAGACGTATCAAGCATCCCCAAGCTTAGTTCTACTCGTCCTCGAGTAGGTAAAACGATAACAACAAATAATTTCTGAGGAGACATGCTTTCACACAATCTTGATCAATATATTGCAAGGCTCATGTCATGAATGAAGTGACTCAAAGCAATGATCTATAGTTTGCTAACAAATAGATAAAGAGTAAACAATGAATCATATAAGCAAAAACTTTTCATGAATAGTACTTTCAAGACAAGCATCAAAAAGTTTTGCATAAGAGGTAACTCATAAAGCAATAGATTCAAAGTAAAAGGCATTGAAGCAACACAAAGGATGATTAAGTTTCAGCATTGCTTTCAACTTGTAACATGTATATCTCATGGATAGTTGTCAACATAAAGCAATATAACAAGTGCAATAAGTAAACATGTAAGAATCAATGCACACAAAGTTGACACAAGTGTTTGCTTCTAAGATAGAAAGGAGTAGGTAAACTGACTCAACATAAAGTAAAAGATAGGCCCTTCGCAGAGGGAAGCAGGGATTAAATCATGTGCTAGAGCTTTTTAAGTTTTCGAAAGCATATAGAGAGCACAAAATAAGTATTTGAGAGGTGTTTGTTGTTGTCAACGAATGGTAGTGGGCACTCTAACCCCCTTGTCAACCAGACTTTCAAGAGCGGCTCCCATGAAGGACGTTATCTCTACCAGCAAGGTAGATCATCCCTCTTCTCTTTTGTTTACACATGTATTTTAGTTTCTTTATAGATGACACTCCTCCCAACCTTTTGCTTACACAAGCCATGGCTAACCGAATCCTCGGGTGCCTTCCAACATTCACATACCATGGAGGAGTGTCTATTTGCAAATTAAGTTGCTTACTGATAAATCAGGGCAAAACATGTGAAGAGAATTATTAATGAAAGTTGTAATTAATTGGGGCTGGGCACCCCGTTGCCAGCTCTTTTTGCAAATTATTGGATAAGCGGATGTATATGCCACTAGTCCATTGGTGAAAGTCTGTCAGAAGTAAATGACAAGATTGAAAGATAAAACACCACATACTTCCTCATGAGCTATAAAACATTGACACAAATAAGGAGTAATAAAGTTTTGAATAGTTTAAAGGTAGCACATGAAATATTTACTTGGAATGGCAGGAAATACCACATAGTAGGTAGGTATGGTGGACACAAATGGCATGGGTTTTGGCTCAAGTTTTGGATGCACGAGAAGCATTCCCTCTCAGTACAGAGTTTAGGCTAGCAAGGTTGTTTGAAGCAAACACAAGTATAAACCGGTACAGCAAGAATCACATAAAAACATATTGCAAGTATTATAAGACTCTACACTGTCTTCCTTGTTGCTCAAACATTTTACCAGAAAATATCTAGACCTTAGAGAGAACAAATATGCATCCCAAGTCTCAACAAGCTCTACGGTAGTTCTCCACTACTAGGCTTTAACTACATGATGCAAGAGCTTAAACATGATCTACTTGAGAGCTCAAAACAATTGCAAAGCATCAAATCAAAACAAGACAATGATCTACAAGAATGCATATGTCTTTTCCAATACCAACTACTACATGTAGCATTTTCTTTCTTCCAAACAAACACCAATCAATTTATTTAAACATAAACTCTCCAAATGATAATATAATGCAGCAAGAGAGTATTTATAAACAAGTGCTAACAGCTCGAAGAGATGCATGAAAAACAGGAGCTAAAAGCACTGCAGTAGCTAGTTAAGAATACTCAACAAATATAAGTGAAGAACATGAGTATTCACATGAAAAAGCGGAGCGTGTCTCTCTCCCACACAAGGATTGCTAGGATCCGAATTTATTCAAACAAAAACAAAAATAAAAACACACAGACGCTCCAAGTAAAGCGCATAAGATGTGAAAGAATTAAAATATAGTTTCACTAGAGATGACCTGATAAGTTTGTTGATGAAGAAGGGGATGCCCAAGCTTAGACGCTTGAGTCTCTCTGAATATGGTTGGGATGAACCACGGGGGCATCCCCAAGCTTAGGCTTTTCACTCTTCTTGATCACATAATATCACCCTTCTCGCTTGATCCTTGAAAACTTCCTTCACACCAAACTCAAGACAGTTCTCATTAGAGGGTTAGTGCATAATCAAAAATTCTCATATTCTGTAATGATACAATCAATCCCAAAGCTTCTGGACATTAGCTACAGCCACCAATGCTTTGTGGAGCAAAGAAATCCACACAAACACAGTAAAAGAGCGAATGCAAAACAAAAGGCAGAATCTGTCAAAAACAGAACAGTCTGGAATGACGAATTTTTTCGAGGCACTTAAGTTGCTCAGATGGATCTGGCCTAAAATAATGAAAGTTGCGTACATATCTCAGGAAGATGCGTGATTTTTTCAGAATTTTTGAATTTTCTACAGGGAGATAAGCTCAAATCGTGACAGCTAAAAATCTGTCACTGCGCAGAAATCCAAATCTTGCATCAACTTTCAATATAGAACTTTACTTGGCACAACAATGCGATAAAATAAAGATACAAAGGAGTTGCTACAGAAGTAACAAACCTTGACTCAAAAAAAAAAAAAAAATAACAGAAAATAAAAAATGGGTTGTCTCCCATAAGCGCTTTTCTTTAAAGCCTTTTAGCTAGGCATAGTGATTTTTATGATGCCCACATAAAGATGAGAGTTGAAACATAAAAGAGAGCATCAAGAAGCATATATAAAACATGTTTAAATCTAACACTCTTTCTATGCATAGGAGTCTTGTAAGAAAACAAGTCAATGAAGAACAAAGTGACTAGCATAGAAAGCAAAACAAGTGTAACTTCAAAAATTTCAACATAAAGAGAGAAGACTTAATATTATTGTGATATATGAAACATGTCTCCCTCTCTCATAAGGACCAGTAGGTCTTAAAGTACCCAGCAAATAAAAGCAAATCAAGAGAAAGCTCAAAACCTTCATCATAAAGAGAAGAAATTTAGTAACATGAAGATTTCTATAACCATACTTTCCTCTCTCAAAATAATTTTCAGCGGCATCATGAATAAACTCAACAATATAGCTATCACATAAAGCATTCTTATCATGATCCACATGCATAAAAGTATCATTACTCTCCACATAAGCATAATCAATTTTATTAGTAATAGTGAGAGTAAAACTATCACAACCATCATTGTAATCATCATAAATTGCAGGCATAGTATAATCATAATAAACTTTATCCTCCATAGTAGGTGGCACCAAAATACCACTATCATTATAATCATCATAAATTGGAGGTAAAGTATCATCAAAGAAAATTTTCTCCTCAAAACTTGGGGGACTAAAATATCATATTCATCAAAACCAGCTTCCCCAAGCTTAGAGCTTTGCATAGCATTAGCAATAATGGTGTTCAAAGCATTTATAGTAATAACATTGCTACCATCATGCAAATAATTTTCCATAGGTTTTTTAATTTTCTCTTCAAAAGCATCATGTCCTAATTCAATATAAAGTTCATAGATCTCTAATTTTTTTGTTGTTTTCCATTAAGCCTAACTAGTGAAAATAAAAACAAGAAACAAAAAGAAATAATTGCAGAATCTAAAGGAGATACCTTCCAACGCTTACCTCCCCGGCAACGGCGCCAGAAAATAGCTTGATGTCTACGTGTGCTTCTATTCTTGTAGACAGTGTTGGGCCTCCAAGAGCAGAGGTTTGTAGAACAGCAGCAAGTTTCCCTTAAGTGAATCACCCAAGGTTTATCGAACTCAGGGAGGTAGAGGTCAAAGATATCCCTCTCAAGCAACCCTGCAATTAAGATACAAGAAGTCTCTTGTGTCCCCAACACACCCAATACACTTGTCAGATGTATAGGTGCACTAGTTCGGCGAAGAGATAGTGAAATACAAGTGATAGGATGATTATAAGTAGTAACTGCAATCTGAAAAAAGATGGCAGCAAGCAAACATGTAGCAGAACTTGTTGTAAACGGTGTTTCAATGCTTAGAAACAAGGCCTAGGGATCATACTTTCACTAGTGGACACTCTCAACAATGATCTCATAACTGAATAAGTAAAAGCTACTCTTAAACACTCTCTTGTTGGATAACAAACACCATTCATTGTGTAGGGCTACAAAAGCACACCTCAAGCCGGAGTAAACAAGCTCCACAACGTCATAAAGGAATCACACACGGTGCACACACTGTCACCTTTACACCGTGGAGAGTACCGGAGTTCATATTAAAGTAACCTATAGAGTGCATAATAGATAAAGAGTAACATCTACATATTCAACTAGATTAGCACAACTGAACACAAGTAAATACTACTCGGGATTATTCTCCTTCTTGATAACACAAGAGTACTACGTGTAGGGCTGCAAAGCACTCCTCAAAGTCTGAGTAAACAAACACCACAGTTCCCAAGAACAAGCCATGATAATATCTAAATTATTCATAGAGTCACACAAGTACCCACACTGTCACCTTGATACCGTGTTGTCACAACGACTCCAGAAACTAGACAAAATCACTTGAGTAGCATAAACATTATTAATGTATTCAGCGATACTAGCAATACACACGATCACATAAAGATCACACCATGGGAGAGAGAGATGAACCACATAGCTACCGGTAGAGCCCTCAGCCTCGGGGAGAACTACTCCCTCCTCATCATGGGAGTCAGCAGCGGCGATGAAGATGGCGGTGGTGTCGATGGAGATGACTCCGGGGGCAATTCCCCGTCCCGGCGCGTGCCGGAACAGAGATTCTGTCCCCCGAAACTTGTCGTCGATGGCGGCGGCGCTGCGGAACTCTTCTGGAAATATGACTTCGTGTTTTAGGGTTTTCGCGTCGGGGGATTAAATAGGCAAAGGGGCAACGTCGGTGGAGGCCCGAGGGGCCCACACCATAGGTCGGCGCGGCTGTGGGCCCAGCCGCGCGAGCAGGTGGTCTGGGCACCTCGGTGCCCTCCTTCGTCTCTCCTTCGGACTCCGTGACGGTGCTGGAAAAATAGGGATGTGCCCTTTTGTTTCGTGCAATTCCGAGAATATTCGCAGAAGTACTTTTCTGGAACCAAAAACAGCAGAAAACAGGGAACTGGCACTATGGCATCTTATTAATAGGTTAGTACCAGAAAATGCATAAAAGTGATATGAAGTGTATACAAAACATGTAGCAAATGGTATAATATAAGCATGGAACAGCAGAAATTATGGATACGTTGGAGACGTATCAGCATCATGTAAGTAAAGGCTATTAGTGAAAAACTACTATAAAGCTTGTTGATATTTGATTTGTATCATTGGTAGTTCCAAAGTCTAGATATTTTCTAGTGAAAGGTTTTGGTTAACAAGGAAGACAATGTGGAGTCTTGTAATTTTTCAAGCATGTCTTTTTTTATATGAGTTCTTGCTGTACCGATTGACAGTCTGTGTTTCCTTAAATAACCTTGCTAGCCTAAACTATGTACTAAGCGGGAATGCTGCTTGTGCATCCAAAACCCTTCAGACAAAATCCATGACATCTGTGTCCACCATAACTACCTATTATGTGGTATTTTCCTGCCCCTCCAAGTAAATTTTTCATGTGCTACCTTTAAAATATTCAAAACTGTTACACCTCCTTTTTGTGTCACTGTTTACAAGCTCATGATGATGTGGTAGATGGTCTTTATTTCACTTGTTGATCAGACTTTACACCTGGACTAGTGGCATATACATCCGCTTATCCAATAATTTTGCAAAAAGAGCTGGCAACGGGGTGCCCAGTCCCAATTAATTACAACTTTAGCCATTAATTCTCTTCACATCTTTTTGCCCCTGAGACATCAGTCAAGCAATGTTCATAAGTGTGTAAACAAAAGAGAACGAGGGATGATCTACCCGCTGGTAGAAATAACGTCCTTCATGGAGCCGCTCTTGTAAGGTCTGGTTAACTTGTGACTTAAAGTATTGTCTATTTACTGATTCGTTGACCACTAACACACACCTCTCAAAATATATTTTGCTTTCAAAAACTTAAAAAGCTCTAGCACATGATTTAATCCCTGCTTCCCTCTGCGAAGGGCCTTTCTTTTACTTTATTGTTGAGTCAGTTTTCCTACTTCTTTCTATCTCCACAAGCAAACACTAGTGTCAAATTTGGTACAACAGTTGTTATATAATGATATGTTTGACTTATTGCATTACTTTCCCTTGACAATATCCATGAGATAAATATGTTACAGTTGAAGCCAGTGCTGAAACTAAATCTTCCTTTGTGTTAGTCAAATACTTTCATTTAGAATCTATTGCTTTGTGAGCTAATTTTTATGCAAACTCTTATAGCTCCATTGTCTCCAAAGTATTATTCATGAAAGTTTGCACTTGTATGATTCATTTTGTTTACTCCTTGTTTACTTGTTAGCAAACTATAGACCATTGACTTGTATCACTGATGCATGTAAAATGCATACATGAACTTTGCACTTTAATTGCTTATATTCCAATCATATTTGCATCATATAAGGGTTATATCAATGTTTTATCATGATTTTGGGAATACTTCATAGTTTTCCCATTTATTTGGAATTAACCCTGCACAGGCAGAAAACCCTAGTTTTGTATTTTAATGTTTCAGGGACCCAAACTTCAACGAAATCACCTGGAAATTTACGGGCGTCAATATTTGGAAGGAAGAAGGACTACGGAAAAAGGAAGCAAGCAAACGGAGACCCGAGGGCCAAACGGGCCTGGCCCACGCGGCCAGGTACTGTGGCCGCGTGGGACCCACCCGTTTGGGCCTCGTGGCTCCGTTGCCGTCGATCTTCGCTCCACCGCCTTCGTCTTGACCTAAAAACGCCTATAAAAAAGGTCCCCCGTCGTTCTCTGGAAGGAGCGTCGCAGAAACACAGAAACACCGAAACGGAGATCAGGAGCTGCAGATTGGAGGGGGGAAACTCCGGCGGGGCGCTGCCGGCGTGGTCTCCACCTTCTCCATCGACTTCTCCACCGTCTCCATGATGAAGAGGGAGTAGTCCACCTCTGGACTATGGGTTTGTGGAAGTAACTTATGTATCTCTCCTCTCTTGAGCTTCACTAATTAGTACCGTATGAGCTGCTGAACATGATTACGGTCACCGTTGTAATACCTTTGTGATGGATCTTTATGAGTTAATATATGTTTGAGATTGCAATGTTTGTTTCAGTTATGAGTATAGATGCATATTATGTACCCCGTTCTTGTCTACTTGTTTTGATCAAGCATGTTTATGAGAGCGTGTGAGGGGGAACGTGTGCATTAGTTGGAGTAACGGGGGGTGGCTAGTGCAGTGAACGTGAGAGAAAGTTCTGTGATCCACTTTGGTATCTTTACCTTACTTTGTTGTCTCACTAGGGATAAACTAAAATACCATGCTACCGGGGATGTGGGTGTGACCATTGCCACTACTCCATGACTAGATCTAGCATGTTCTTATTTTCACTTCATGTCATGATACTTATTGCTATACTCTGAGTTATCTTAATTACTGAGGTGTTATGATTTAGTTCGCATCTTGGTGGAGTATAAGAGAGGTTAATAACCAAAAGATCTCTATGTTAGGACGTGATGCCCATATATCTAAGTAACTTGTTATCAAACCCTGTGTTGCAATCTCATATGTTAACTTTGTGTGTTCCATTGTCTACCACTTTATAAAGAGAGAGTGCATTTGTGAAACCATGAACCCCAGTCCATTTTTAATCATAAGAAACACCTTTCCAACACCATATACCACTTTTATATTTTCAGCCATCATTAAATCCGAAAATACAAAAATACTTTTCATCTTGCATACATCATTTAAAAACCCAAAAATATCATTTACCATTGCATCCACCAGCATTGCATATTTATTTCCTGTTTGCATTGCATAACTATCCTGATATCATTCTTACACCTTGTGCTTGACAACCACAGGTGAGGTTGAGGACCAAAACATCTAACCTTGTTTTGTAGGTAACCAAAAGAAGGATAAGAAGATAAATCTACCACTTCAGAATCCCGAGAGTTCGATATTAAACCCTCGAGTCACCCCTCGTGGGGAAAACTGTCTTCCACTATACTATACACTCTGCACTTGGAGTCTCAACCTAAATCCCGTTATTTGTGCAGGTATCAAGACTTGCTCTTCGGGATCATCAATCACTTCATTCAGTTCATGTCCTTTGCATTAATATTTGATCAAGATTATGTTGCTAGCATGTCACTTCAAAAATTATGTTGTTTTTATCGTTTACCTACTCGAGGACGAGCAGGAACTAAGCTTGGGGATGCTTGATACGTCTCAAACAAATCTACAATTTTTGATGTTCCATGCTGTTATTATACCATTTGCTACATGTTTTATTTACACTTCATAGCATTTTTATGCATTTTCTGGGACTAACCTATTAACAAGATGCCGAAGTGTCAGTTCCTGTTTTCTGCTGTTTTTCTCTTTCAGAAAAGCTAGTCACAAAATATTCTCGGAATTGGACGAAAATCAACGTGCATCAATATTTCACTGACACGATCACGGAGTCCAAAGGGGCACGGAGAGGAGCCAGGAGGGCACCACGCCACCCCCCGACGCGGCCCACATGTCAGGCGCGCCGAGCCCTGGCGTGGGCCCCCTGGAACCTTCCAGACGCCGCTCTTTCGACTATATATTCCCGATGTCCCGAAAACCCTAAAAACACCGATCATATTCCACGAAAAGTTCCGTCGCCGCCGCCGTCGTCAGCCCTAGATCGGGAGGGTTCTGAAGCTCTTCCCGGCACCCTGCCGGAGGGGAGATCCTCACCGGAGGCTTCTACACCGCCATGCCTGCCTCCGGAGTGATGCGTGAGTAGTTCATCCTTGGACTACGGGTCCATAGCAGTAGCTAGATGGTTGTCTCTCCACCTTGTACCTCCATGTTTAGATCTTGTGAGCTGCCTAACATGATCAAGATCATTTTATTGTAATGCTACATGTTGTGTTTGCTGGGATCCGATGAATATTGATACTATGAGCAAGTTGTTTATCAATCTATCTATTTATGTTGCTTATGATCTTGCATGCTCTCCGTTGCTAGTAGATGCTTTGGCCAAGTAGATGCTTGTAACTACAAGAGGGAGTATTTATGCTAGATAGTGGGTTCATGCCTCCAGTAATCTGGGCTCGAGATGACAGAAACGACTAAGGTTGTGGATGTGCTGTTGCCACTAGGGACAAAACAATGATGCATTGTCTACGTGTCATTTGCATTGTTTACATTACACACTTTACTTCATGCAATAATTGTTGTTTGCAACTCAATACCGGAAGGGGTGCGGATGCTAACCGGAAGGTGGATTATTTAGGCATAGATGCGTTGGATAGCAAGTCTATGTACTTTGTTGTAATGCCCAATTAAATCTCATAATAATCATCTTGTCATATATTGCATTGTCATGCGCTTATTATTTGTCAATTGCCCAGCTGTAATTTGTTTACCCAACATGTTAGTTATCTTTTTTGGAGAGACACCACTAGTGAACTGTGGACCCCGGTCCATTTCCTCATACTGATAAAACCACCAATTGCAATCATTTGTTCTCTGTTACTTTCTGCACTCATTACCGTTTTCCACACAATACGTTTAATCCTTTGTTTTCAGCAATCCGGAGAGATTGACAAACTCTCTGTTTCGTTGGGGCAAAGTAGTTTGCTTGTGTTGTGTGCAGGTTCCACGTCAGTTGCGCCGCTGACAACCTTCTGAAGAACCTCCGTGTCCTCCTGGTTCGATAAACCCTGGTCATATTGATGCATGTAAAATGCATACATGAACTTTGCACTTTAATTGCTTATATTCCAATCATATTTGCATCATATAAGGGTTATATCAATGTTTTATAATGATTTTGGGAATACTTCATAGTTTTCCCATTTATTTGGAATTAACCCTGTTTTTCCAGAAAACGTCTTTTTTAGTGTTTCAGACTTTCCGGGAGCTTCGGGACTCCAAAAAGGGCAAGGTCAAAGAGCACGGTTCAGAATTTTCGAGACGAACGCAATGGGCTTAAATTGAAGACCAGAGCCCCAACAGGCTGGAAATGGGAGGGTCCCACGCGGCTAAAAGTACATGGCCGCGTGGGCCTATCTCGTTTCCACCTCGGAGCTCCGTGGCCGTCGATCTTTCGTCCACCGACTTCGTCTTGACCTAAAAACGCCTATAAAAAAGGTCTCCTGGCGTTTCGCGAAAGGAGGCGGCGGAGAAACAGAAAACCACGAAACAGAGAGTCAGAAGGCTGCCGCCGGAGAAGATCGGAGGGGGGAAACGCCGCCGGAATCACCTCCGGAGGGCTCCACCCCCCTCCGGACATGTCGGAGTAGAGAGAAACCGGTGTCTGAGACTTGAAGTTACTTTATGGGGGATATATATGTTGGACCCTAGAACTTAAGGCTATGGTGGGACAATTATGTCTTAATAATTCTTGTGCTGCACATTTATTTGGCCATGAGATCCATCATAAGAGTTGTGTTATTGCTCATTTATTTGGCTACACCTATTTATGGCTCCCACCTAAAAGAAACAACTAAGACTGAAACATGTGCTTCACTAATTGTGACAACCACGCGAATGAAATAACAATTGCTAGAACATTTGCTCCCTTGAGATATTTGCTACTTGAGATATTTGATACTTGCTGCTTGAGAAACTTGCTTGAGAAAACTGCTGAGAGAAACTTGATCTAAGAAACCTGTGTCTGAAACTTGCTTGAGAAACTTGCTACTAAATCCATTCCACGTCACTTGCTTCCATTAGTTAGATCCTTTCATATTTATTGCTTTGCATAAAAGGCCATATAAGAGGGTTATAGGGCTTTAGAGAATAGATAGTTTACCTTCAGCTCCTCGTGGGTTCGACACTCAAATACTTATCGAATTGTGCTACAGTGATTCCTTGCTCTTGGGGATTATCAAGTACTTTTCTGGCGCCGTTGCCGGGGAGCGTTGTGCTAAACTTTTATTCTTGTTTGCATTGCATACTAACATATAAATCTAAAACACAAAAAAATTAGAAAATGGAAAAGAACCAAAAAAAATTAGAGTTGTATAATATCTATCTTGAGTTAGGACATGAAGTGTTTGAGGAGAAAATTAAATTTTATTTGCATAACACTCATGTTTGTGGTACTAACTCTTTGAACACCTTTATTGCTAATGCTCTGGAAAAGTTTAAGCTTGGGGAAGCCGTTGAGGATGAAAGTGATTTAATTGAGTTTGATGATCCATTATGCTCATTAGATGATAAGTCTTTATGTGGTGATTCTATTCAAAACTATGTGGGTATGTTTAACTTTAATGCTTGCAACTATTATGAGAGAGGAAGAGATAAGAATCCTCTTTATGTTTCTATGTTATTTAAAATGCAAGCTACTGATCACTACATGCATTGGTTATCACAAAATTGCTGCTATTTATTCATATATAAAATGCCAATGCATAGGAAAAGAGTTAGACTTAAAAGTTGATGGTTTAATATTCTGTGGTGTGTTCTTTATGCTTTAACTTCCTATTCGGTTTGAGCACACCTTTATATCCTCACAACATGTAAAATATCTTTACCTACTGATTTGTGACAATTAGTTTAGGATTTTCATTTTTTATAAAATTTGGGAAAGTTAATGAGAAGGATGAGTAATGGAGAAGTTGGGGTCGACCTTGAACATGTGTTGTTCATGCCAATGGAACCATTGCAAAGTCTCTATCATTAAAACTTTTCCCAAAGCTAAAACCAAATAAAAAGAGTGATAATAGTAATTCGCTGTCCAGTTTTTGACATATCCTGTCTTTATTCTGCATTACTCTCATTACTTGTGTTTTGTGCGGTTCTTTTGATCAAGGAGCATTACATAACCATAGTAACAGTAGCTAATGTTTAAAATCAATTCATGATATGTCTTTGCTGAGCCTATGTGGATTTAATTTATGAAGGCACTAACCCCTCTAATCAAGTTTGTGACGAGTGTTGTGTAAAGAGAATTTTAAGGTGGAAGAATTGAGGGTGATGAACAAGATCAAGAGGGACAAAAACTCAAGCTTGGGGATGTACCCCTAGGCTCACCCTACATATATCAAATAAGTACAAGAATTTAAGCTTGGGGATGCCAAGCCACCTCACTTCAACCATCTTGATACCAAGTAAGGCTAGCTATATGGCTATAAAGAAAGCGCTTTGCGGGAGGCAACCCGGTTATTTTTGTGTGTGATTTTTCTTTGTGTCCTCTTGCTGTAACAAGAGATTTTGTGTCTAGTTAGTTTCTGGAGTTTTTAATAAAGTGCCAAGTTTTACCCATTTGGTCTTGAAAAGTTGCTATTGAGTTCGGAGATTTTATTCCTGCACGAATCTGTGCACGGTATGATTTTTAATTTTATTCTGTAACTCCGAATGAGCTCATATTTGAACTGTAGTTGCAACTTTTCATCCTCTGTATGCATGAATTTTTTCGGAATTTTTCGAGAAAGTTTGGTAGGGTAGAAAAATACGTTTTGCTGCTGCTGTTTTTCTGGACAGATTCTGTCCCATTTTGTTTGATGCATGCTTTGAGCTTTTAAGTTGAATCTTTTTGATCCAATTGAGTTTATGAGTAGGCATACAACATTATACACTTTCTGGACATTCATATGAATTTTTGTTCAAGGATTATATGCAGCAAGAACCTATTTGTTTATCACTATTAATGCACCCCACAGAAAAGAGATGGGAGAAACGGTGTTTTGAAGTTTTTTCACAGGGATTGGAGGAGATGCACCAAGAGCTATCCAAGGATGGTGAAGACCATAAGCTTGGGGATGTGAAGACAACCCCGCTGGACCTACACACTCTCGGTTTGCACACGTCCAACTTCTGTTTTTCGATCAAAACACTTTATCACATAAACTTGGAGCGTCGTTTTTGTTTTTGTTTGAGTCTTGAGAGACCACCACACTATCAATTATATATGAGAGAGCTACTGGAAATATGGGTTGAAATATGATGGATGCTATTATCATGATGGGAAAAGGGATGTTTGAGTTGATTTTTAATGATACATATAGTTGCATGATTCATGAGCTTATTAATGAGTAATAATATGTAAATGCTTTATCAAGAGTTATCACTTATTCATGTTTTGATGCTGAAAGTTATTTCACTTTGTTTAACATGGATTAGTTAGTTCTATGGACACTCATGCATGCATCTAGATGGTCAACTTTCTCCCTTTTGCTAGCCCAAAAACTCCAACAAGCAAAAACTTGTTTCCAACACCTTCAACCAAAGTTATTCCAGTGAGTCCACCATATCTACCTACTAGCTATATGCTATTCCGAGTATGTTCATCATGATATTTGTGTTATCTATACCTCTGAATGAAAATGATTATGTTATTGATTGCCATGGGAAAAGTTGGTTATATAGCTCTCACGAACTTGATGCACATTTTACTATCATTGCAATAAATAAAACATGACCCATTGTGATTAAGATTATGATGCTAGTGGCTTGATAAATGTTCGAGGTTGGGAGTTAGCCCATATGTGCTGTCACATGCAAAGCTTTCAACATGCTCCTTCATCTCATTTAGTTGATATCATGTACTTTTTTTTATGGATGCCTATCATGGTGAAATGAGGTGGAAATGAAGAAGTTTAAATGAGTTTGTATAAATGGTTAGAGAGATGCCTGGGCCGCTAATCTAAGCCATGCATTATTCATGGTGGAAATTTACTTACATGCTATGGTGAATTATCTATGACGCACCTTACAATAAAAAGCTATTCCAATGGTAAATAAAAAGGGTGTTGAGGTTTTTCATCTTGTTTGTTTGTCTTGTCATTTTGATATGGGCTTGTTCCATATCCTGGGACAAGAGGTACCCCAGTTGACGCTCTTGATGATACTATTATTACTTACAATGATATATAACTTGAACTTGCTTTGTTTCCTAAGTTGAGTAATCATGGTGTAGGTACTTGTATTCAAGGGGCATGAGACATCCAACCTTTACTTTGTCAAGCACACTACTCATATTTGCTTTCACTTTAACCTTAATCATTCAAGATGCTATGATAGGGGCAATGAGAGCTTGACACCAATGAATACCTTATTGCAATCATTAACTTAAGTAGAAGAGTTTGGAAGTTGGATGAAACTTATGCATGCTTTACCTCTACTCACATATACATCTTTCCAAAGTGTACACCAATCATATTCAGATTTCCATCTACACTCTATGACCATTGTAGGATGTTCTACTTATCATTATGCATACATGTGTTCCATAGTACTTGCTACTATGTGATACGTCTCAAACGTATCTATAATTTCTGATGTTCCATGCTTATATTATATCAATTGCTACATGTTTTATATACACTTTATATCATATTATGACATTTATTGGATTAACCTACTAATAGTTGTCAAAGTGCAAAATCTTCTTGTTTTCATGCTTGTTGTGTAGAAATTATCAAAAATATAAAAGGAAACCATATTGGAGTCGAATTGGGACTTTCCAGAAATCTGTCAGGAAACGTTTTTCAAAGATGGTCACGTTACGGGCCCAAGACGGCGTCAAACGGAAGTCTCCCCGAAAAGGACGTTGCAGGAAATTTCGCGAGAATCGATCTAGAGTTAAAATTCACCCAATTCCGAGTCCGGACGGCCGAGATATTCCCGATTTACTGCAGCCCTAGATGGGATGACGGAAATCCGAGAGTCTATATAAGGGAGGAAACCCTAGGTCGTGGGAGGAGCCCCATACCACGAATTTTCCTCCTCTCCAGCAGCCATCTTGGGGAGGAGAACCTCCTCAACTCCATCTCCATCACCAAGGGCAGCCGCCGCCTCCACGGGCCGCCGCCGCCGCGCCGTGGCTGCTGCGGGCTTCCGTCTCCTCTCCGGGCTGCACCTCTTCATCAACCTCTCCATCAAGTGTGCTCACCATGACCATGTGTGAGTAGTTCTCCCCCGAGGCTGAGGGCTCTACCGGTAGCTATGTGGTTCATCTCTCACTCCCATGGTGTGATCTTTATGTGATCATGTGTATTGCAAGTATCGCTGAATACATTAATAATGTTTATGCTACTCAAGTGATTTTGTCTAGTTTCTGGAGTCGTTGTGACAACACGGTATCAAGGTGACAGTGTGGGTACTTGTGTGACTCTATGAATAATTTAGATATCTATCATGGCTTGTTCTTGGGAACTGTGGTGTTTGTTTACTCAGACTTTGAGGAGTGCTTTTGCAGCCCTACACGTAGTACTCTTGTGTTATCAAGAAGGAGAATAATCCCGAGCAGTATTTACTTGTGTTCAGTTGTGCTAATCTAGTTGAATATGTAGATGTTACTCTTTATCTATTATGCACTCTATAGGTTACTTTAATATGAACTCCGGTACTCTCCACGGTGTAAAGGTGACAGTGTGCACACCGTGTGTGACTCCTTTATGACGTTGTGGCGCTTGTTTACTCCGGCTTGAGGTGTGCTTTTGTAGCCCTACACAATGAATGGTGTTTGTTATCCAACAAGAGAGTGTTTAAGAGTAGCTTTTACTTATTTAGTTATGAGATCATTGTTGAGAGTGTCCACTAGTGAAAGTATGATCCCTAGGCCTTGTTTCTAAGCATTGAAACACCGTTTACAACAAGTTCTGCTACATGTTTGCTTGCTGCCATCTTTATTTCAGATTGCAGTTACTACTTATAATCATCCATATTACTTGTATTTCACTATCTCTTCGCCGAACTAGTGCACCTATACATCTGACAAGTGTATTGGGTGTGTTGGGGACACAAGAGACTTCTTGTATCTTAATTGCAGGGTTGCTTGAGAGGAATATCTTTGACCTCTACCTCCCTGAGTTCGATAAACCTTGGGTGATTCACTTAAGGGAAACTTGCTGCTGTTCTACAAACCTCTGCTCTTGGAGGCCCAACACTGTCTACAGGAATAGAAGCGTGCGTAGACATCACTATGTTACACTTTGTGAACTATCAATGAACATCCTTGTCTTGAATACATGATATCACTTCATAAACTATTTGCATATTGCTACTCCTTTGAAGAATGAATCATTTGACTATATGTAGCAATAGTAATCATCTTTGATATTCATTGTTAAGTATTAAATTGCAAAGTCCATGTTAGTTTTATCATCTTCATACTCGAGGACGAGCATGGATTAAGCTTGGGGATGTTGATGCATGTAAAATGCATACATGAACTTTGCACTTTAATTGCTTATATTCCAATCATATTTGCATCATATAAGGGTTATATCAATGTTTTATAATGATTTTGGGAATACTTCATAGTTTTCCCATTTATTTGGAATTAACCCTGTTTTTCCAGAAAACGTCTTTTTTAATGTTTCAGACTTTCCGGGAGCTTCGGGACTCCAAAAAGGGCAAGGTCAAAGAGCACGGTTCAGAATTTTCGAGACGAACGCAATGGGCTTAAATTGAAGACCAGAGCCCCAACAGGCTGGAAATGGGAGGGTCCCACGCGGCTAAAAGTACATGGCCGCGTGGGCCTATCTCGTTTCCACCTCGGAGCTCCGTGGCCGTCGATCTTTCGTCCACCGACTTCGTCTTGACCTAAAAACGCCTATAAAAAAGGTCTCCTGGCGTTTCGCGAAAGGAGGCGGCGGAGAAACAGAAAACCACGAAACAAAGAGTCAGAAGGCTGCCGCCGGAGAAGATCGGAGGGGGGAAACGCCGCCGAAATCACCTCCGGAGGGCTCCACCCCCCTCCGGCGTGTTCATCATCGACATCTACAGCAAGATCATCTCCATCTCCCCACTGTAAACTCTTGGCAAACATGATGTGTGGTGCAATATACTATTCTCTTGATCTATTGTGTCTCCCATCTGTGTTTGAGAAGTGATTTGTTCATGGCACTTGTGAAATAGTTCGTTGATTGGTTGCATACAAGTGTTGTTATCTTTTATGATTGTCTTTATGTACAATATATGAGTGCACGCATATGTTGGGGAATGCATGTAAGGTGATCACCGTAGCGTAATGGATTGAGTAGGACATGTCGGAGTAGAGAGAAACCGTGTCTGAGACTTGAAGTTACTTTATGGGGGATATATATGGGGGACCCTAGAACTTAAGGCTATGGTGGGACAATTATGTCTTAATAATTCTTGTGCTGCACATTTATTTGGCCATGAGATCCATCATAAGAGTTGTGTTATTGCTCATTTATTTGGCTACACCTATTTATGGCTCCCACCTAAAAGAAACAACTAAGACTGAAACATGTGCTTCACTAATTGTGACAACCACGCGAATAAAATAACAATTGCTAGAACATTTGCTCCCTTGAGATATTTGCTACTTGAGATATTTGATACTTGCTGCTTGAGAAACTTGCTTGAGAAAACTGCTGAGAGAAACTTGCTCTAAGAAACCTGTGTCTGAAACTTGCTTGAGAAACTTGCTACTAAATCCATTCCACGTCACTTGCTTCCATTAGTTAGATCCTTTCATATTTATTGCTTTGCATAAAAGGCCATATAAGAGGGTTATAGGGCTTTAGAGAATAGATAGTTTACCTTCAGCTCCTCGTGGGTTTGACACTCAAATACTTATCGAATTGTGCTACAGTGATTCCTTGCTCTTGGGGATTATCACATATTTCAAGAGAAAACTGCTGCTGCACTACATCATACCTTCATCTTGGGGTCTCCCAACGAACGTGTGTTGTCACGGTCAACAAGCAGATCTTCTGGTGCTGTTGCTGTGAAGTAATAAAACACTCTACCGTTAACTCGCCATCAATGCATATTTCGAATCTCCAAATTTATCAGATTTTGTCATTTCTGTGTATTTGGCAAGTTCATTGATTACACTATTGGCTACCTCCAGGATTTTTTCAAATATTTGTTGAAACATATAAATTTTTTTTTCAATTTTTTAAACAACCAGGATCATTGGAGCTCGAAGCACAAAACACTTTCCGGTGGCAAATGACGGGAGCTTTGGGTTGTATAGTCCAGCAAGGCCTCAAGCATCCGCCTGAGTGGGCCGGTCCGTAACCATTTTTTCGTATTTTTTGTTTCTCTATTTGTTTTCAGTTTTTATTTTTGTTCATGTTTTCGTTTGTATATAAAGTTTTTTCGTGGGCATTATTTTGTTTATAAATGACGAAAATGAAATATATTTTTTTACCAAAATATAAATATAACGTTAGGGAAAAAATGTTAGTAGAGTTTAAAAAATATTCAATTGAAGAAACAAATCCGTATATATCAAATAAATTATTCGCATATTTAAAAAAAACGTACAATACAAAGTACTCGTACAATTCAAAAGCATTGTTCACGTGAAATTCACATGCTAAATTAATTGTTCAGAGATTCAAAAACAGTTCACATAGAATCAATATAATTGTTGACAAAGATGGTAATTTCATCCATAATTCTCATGATTTTTTATGGCCTTAATCATTCTGACCGGAGAAACTTCTTAGGATTTGCTAGAGTTGCTATTATACAACCCTACTTATGTTTTTATCATAGTCGCTAACCATCCACGCCCCATAATCTCGTGTTGTTCTTGACAATGACCAGTATATTTTCGTAATTGTTTGACTTTAGTCAATGTGGTGTAAAGATAGTAGTTAGTAGTCGTTTAGAGTGATCTATCAACGTGATATCCTTGTTCCCCTTCACCATTGTTCTTTGAGCCACACTAGATAGAAAGGTTCATTCTTTTAATCAAGTAGGTGTGTGTAATCGTCCTCGATCTTTACTCCAAATTCGCTATAGCCTATAGGTCTATTTGTTAGTCTTATTTTTTTCATTTATCTAAAATACCATTCGATGACACTCTGAGATGTTTTTTGTTACAATAAGAAAGAATTGTAGTCATGCACTTGGTAGTTTTCAAATGTATTTTACACATTTTTAAAATAATTAGGCAGACGCAGTGTTCTTTCGGACATGAGATATTTTACGTCCATTTCATGTGATTAAGACTAAATAAAGTTATTAAGAGAGGCAGGGCGGTCAGCTGGCCTATGATTGGGTACGGCCATCGGCACAGGAAAGCGACGATCCATCTAATCTCTGCCGCTTAGTTAAAAAAAAAAATCGAATCTCTGGCGCTTTATCACAAAAAAAAACTCTGGCGTGGTTATTCTGTAGCTGTCGTGTGGGGCCCATGGGTCACATGGACACAGACGGGTAGGGCTCACAGAGGAGACTCGCACCGACGGATTCTAAGCTGCACGCGATCTCCACCGTCAACGTGTAGAGATGAACGGCTGGTGACAGCCCACGAACAGGAGGCGCTTCTCTGTCGTTCTCCCACCACCGCCACTGCCATGTGCTTTCTCTGTCGCCTGGGTTTAGTTGACTTTGGTCAACATTGTACGTAAGCTGTTTTGTTTGCTGTTCTTGCAAATATGTCCAATAAGAACATGAAATTGCTTCTCTAAAAGAATATGAAATTGCTTAATACACAGCCGTCACTTTGAAGGATTCTGCCACTGCCAATTGGTAGCGTTGCATGTCGACGGCATCTTATAAATTGTTAGGTCACGCCATATGCGATAATTAAGATTATTGTATTGGTTAGGCAGTGGGCAAAGTATCCCGATTATATCCATGGATGCTGAAAACACCATTACTGTTGTTCACTATGCTATACTAGTCATGGAAAAAAATAGCACGCTATAGCACCGCTAATAGCACGCTATAGCATTTTCAAAACTGTCTCGCTAAATCAATCAGTGTATAATGTCTCGCTAATAGCACGCTATAGCGCGATATAGCACACTAATAGCGTATTTTAAGGCCGGTGCTATTTTGCGGTAGCGCGCTATTTTTTTCCCTTGATACTAGTACATACAATCATATAATCTGGATGACTAATGGAAGTTTTATTTTGGAAATCACTTGTGATCGACATGTTTTGCCATAACATCACATGTCGGCGAGACCAGTCACACCTCTAGCAACTTGTTTTTTAAGACTTTAAAGTGCGATGCGATATTTATAGTAATATGTGATGATATTTTTGGGTACGGACTATTATAATTTGATACTAGTTTTCATATTCTACTAAGTGGTCATTTGTCACATAGTTATCGACAACCACATCCATATACCAAGCACGTCATGAATGGCTTGCCTTTAGCATTGTCTTCTCTTCACATCACATTTGCACAAAATGTCCGTTCACGGATTGTGTCTCGACTGTTCCTACCCACCCGCATATTCCACTGTCTTGTTATACTTGTCAAGCAATGGAAGTATCAAGTTTATTGGCCAAAAAGATGGCTTGATGAAGCCTAATGTATGACCTATTTTTGGTATATTGTTATGAGACGAAGCTACATATTGATTACAAAGAACTCACGTTTTTTGCTGCTTCTATTTAGCCTTGATATACTACTCTTTTTTCATTATATTTTGAAACTTGATTTGATTTGATCTAGTTTCCAATTTTCACGTGATTTAGAATGATGCACTATAGTTATTTGGTAGACATCCAACAGATAGAAGTCGACATTTCTGTGTACCCCGTGTCTATTGCATATGAATGCACATTTATGCATAGCTATTTTTAACAATGACACATTACCTAAAACATCCAGATTGCATATGAAATGTCGACCATTTTACCATTTCTTCATATTCTGTTGAGCGGTCTTTTAGTTTTTGAATCTACACTGAGGCACAACCACATCCATATATCAAGCACGTCAATGGCTCGTCTTATGCATTCTCTTCTTCTTGCATCACATTTGCACAAAATTTTCGTTTACGGATTGTGCTTCGAATGTTCCTACCCCATATTCACTTGTCCTATTATACTCGTCAAGCAATGGTAGCCTCAAGTCTCTTGACTTTTAGATGGCTTGATGAAGCCAATCCATAACCTATTTTTGATATCTTGTTACGAGATGAAAATACATATTGATTACAAATATCGTCACGAAGAATATGAACTCATGGGTAATTTGTTTCCTTCTATTTAGCGTCCATATACTAATATTTTTTCATTATATATTGAAACTCGATTTGATTTTATCTTGTTTCCAGTTTGCACGTGATTTAGAATGGTGCACTATAGTTATTTGGTAGACATCCAACAGATAGAAGTCGACATTTCTGTCTACCCTGCATCTATTGCATATGAATGCACATTTATGCATGGCTATTTTTACGTCAAACGCTCAATCACACATTACCTAAAACATCCAAATTTAGCTAGCTGTGTTTGTCGGTCATACAAGGGACGCACCTTTCTCCAGCTATTTGATTTAGACAATTCCTTGAATAGTTGAATTGTTCAGTCACACCATCCAATCATACACCAACTTAAATAAATCACGTCTTACCAAATCCTCAATCTTCCATGCAAAAAATAAATAAATCCTCAAGCTGCTCTCACAACCAAAGCCGTGTCTCAAAACAAGTTATGACATTTCACGAGTACCAAACTGCAAAAGATCCACCCCCTCCCTGCAAACGTTCCACTCTATAAAGGAAACCAACAACACCATAGCACTCCCCACCACCACTCCCCACATTTCGATCTCGTCCTCGTTCCCCTCCTCTCGCCGGCGCCCGATCTGAGGTATCGAATCGCCTGCCCTCCCCCTTCCTCCAGATCTCGTTCTTCTAGTTTTCTGTGTACCAACCCGTAGATCCGCGCGGCGGATCTCCCGTGCTGTAGATTTTTGGGTGGATGTTTAGGTTCCGGATCTGGTATTGGACTTCCAATTTTATTTAGACGGATCGCGTGCTTTTGTTCCGCGATCATGCTCATGCTCATACGGTTTAGGATCCGTGGATTTAGAACGCGTGGATGTCGGAATTGCGCCTACTTACTTTTGTCGGTCGTTGGTTTGGTGACAATGTCGGCCATTTTACCTTTGCTGGTGGTAGATTTGTGGGGATCAAGCTTTTAGTTCGGGAAATTGGGTTGGAATGTTTGAGCTCCCATGGCAGTTTCTTCGTGAAGGGTCACCTTGTACCTAGGGCGTGTGATTTTTGATCGCAGCAATTTCACTTTAATTTCTGCCTAACTGGCATGGGAGACCGACGATTAGACTTGTGATGGGTATATGTTTTGGGGAGAGAAAGTTGGATGATAATAGTTATGATAACACGACATAGTAGAGATGTGCTTGTGTGGTGATATCAGCTATGATTTGTAGTTGTAGAGGTGGATGATCTTATTGTGATGAAAAAATTACAGAGTTCAGACCAAATTCAGGAGAAGGAACATATATAACAGAATTGCAAATGGATTCTTTGTCGTTGCTGTTGTGTCGTTCAGGATTGGTTCAAAACATGTATGGTGTTGGGGAAGAAACCTTGTATCTGCCCTGTTTGATGTGTTGTGGTTGATGCTAAAGATTACTCCCTGCCAACCTCTTTTGTGATTGACTGTTAGCCTTAAAACCTAAGGGTGGCAAAAAGTAACTAAAATTGAAATGTGCTAAAATTCCTAATTATATCAAACAATCCCAAAGCATCCTTTGATCAGAAACATTTATGCTATGTTTACTGTTATATTTTCGTCCTAGTAAAAAGATAGACTAAACATATTGTTAGTATTTTTCTTGTTACATGCTGGGTGCCAGCTCTACTGCTGGGCTCAACATGTACTTCGCAATGTGGTTTAGAACTGCACCAAATTATAGAGGTTTGCTGGTCATCCAATTGAAAAATCAATCTGACGATCAAATGAAGTGAGTATTTATCTTTGAGTTTGTTTTCTTGTTTGAATGATCTTAAGTGTCGATTATCTTAAACTCGATACTTTATATGAATCTGTAGTAAAACTTTTCTACTGTATTTATAGACCGTGCTTTGCTCGAAGGAGCCTTCTATCCTGTTATTTTTGCCTTGTCAAGCGACAGATGCTAACAAAATGGTCTTGTTGGTACAAGGTTTGATTGAGAATGTAGTATTTCCTCTTGATATTGATAATTTAGTTTCCCAAGTCATAACTTGTAGGTAGATTTCTGGATGCTGGCTCAAGACTTCTAGCTGTTACTTTCCCCACTTCAGAAATTTGATAATCACCGTGCCTTCTAGGCTCTAGCTAATTTAAACATTTTCTCTAAACATGATTTTGTGGTTATCATGGAAATCTAAAATTTTCTGGAAGCTTATAACTCTTTTATCCTGATGATTTTATTTGCTGTTTTCACCATGTACGAATCATGATGAACTTCACTCAAATGTTGTACTATTCCCATTTTTCTTTCAGTCAAGATGAGTCGTGGCGGGAGTGCCGGTGGTGGTCAAAGTTCTCTGGGTTACCTATTTGGAGACTGTCAGCCTGCAAAACCCTGTGCAGCACCAGCTGCGAAGACCCCACCTGCTGAGAAACCAGCACCAGCAGCTGCTGATGTAGCCAAGCAGATTCCAGCTGGCATTCCAGGTAGCCGGGCGAACAACTATTTCCGGTCAGAGGGCCAGAACACAGGCAACTTTCTTACGGTATGGCTTTTTCCTGTTGTAATCAACCTGAATTCAGCATAGTTATTTCTGGGTTTAAAAGGGTCATCTGCCAGCGTGTATCATCAGTTTAATTACTTGTTTGCTCCATTATTGAAGTTTTTGCTAAAACAATATTCTACCCAACGCAATTTTAACAACTTCTTCCGTAAGTATGTTACTTGTCCTGAGGTTGCAAAGTGAGAAGTACTTGCCATGCACATGTTAATCACCACTAAAGCACCAACTCGCATATTTTAGCCTTGTCTTCTTTGTCAGTACACTTGATATTACTACTCCCTCCGATCCATATTAGTGGGCATAGCTTTGTCTAAATTCATATGTATCTAGTTAAGTATTTAGACTAGATACATGTGTATCTAGACAAAGTTGTGCCCACTAATATGGATCGGAGGTAGTACTAGATTGTTTTTCGCTGGAAAGTTAGGCTAAGCAAATGAGTTGACACAACATGGTATTTGGCCTACTTAGATGCTTTGACTTTTGAGTATGAAGTATGGCATGACATTCAAAGATATTCAATCACCATTTTGCTCCATGATTTTTTGTTTGACGGACATGTGTGTTTTGTAACCAAGTGTGCTCAGAAACATGTCCCTTGTGTCTCACCTTCTGATGTCCTCGCAGGACCGTCCTTCTACCAAGGTTCACGCCGCTCCTGGCGGTGGCTCGTCCCTGGGCTACTTGTTTGGCGGAGACGCTGGAAAGTGATGCTAATGACGCTGCTTAATGAACGAGGAATGGTCTGTATCTCTATTATCCATGTGGGAAAAACTGGAAGTGTTTGATTTCAGCAATTTACCACCTGTGTCGATGTTAATGTGTCTGTATGGTTCATGTGTCCAAGCTGACCTCCTGCTTGGAAGCCAGCTTGCCTAAAACCTGTCGCTTTCAAGACTAATCGTGTTGATCTTGAAATTTGGTGTGCCGAATGACCTGTTTGTCCCTCTGCTGTGTCAACTAGTTTTATGGTTTTTATCAGCCTTTGGTATGGTGTTACTGTTGTGATTAGCATGCCCTAGCCCAACTCACTATATATATTTCTATGGACAGCCTTTTATGGCTGTGAGTTGTGTGATCGAACATTATGCAGTGTGATTGTTTGCGTTGTTGGTGAATGCCACTTTGGCGAATTGAACTTGCAGACGGTTGCTGTGGTGAGCTTATTGCCAGTGTCACTTTGTGCTATACATGTAGAGTGCGGTACCTGAATAGACATCTCAATGGTTGTGCTCTGCAGCTCGACTGCTGTACTCTCTCAATTCACTCTTGTTGATGCTCCTTTGTCCTAATCAAGGTGCCCACAGGCTTCTGTGTGGTGTAAAGATCTTAGTGTCCCCTTTCTCTTCAGTATCTTGGCTGCACCAGCGGTCCAGTGCTTACTGCTTCTTTTGTTATCGCTGTCTCATTACCTTGGTGCTCTCCGACACAAATTAGCATGTTGGTCAAGTAATAAGAACATAATATCCAAGTTCGAAAAGAGGCACATGGAACTATAGAAGAGAGGCTTGGTGCGGCGGAGGAAGTAAAAAACTGGTCGGCACAGGGCTTTCAAGACAGGAAAGCAACGAAAGGAGGCGACGTTGAAGCTTCTTCGTGTACTCTACGCACTCTCTCCTACTACATCCGTTGTGAAAGATAAGATGTCATTCTCTGTACCTGCTCCCATAAATTATAGAATGTTGAATGTGGGTGAGGGTGTTAAACTGTTAATCAGACGTCTAGGTGAATCTTGGAATCATCTGGGTTTAGATTCATACTCTGTAGCTGCCCCCATAAGTCATAGAATTGTTGAATATGGGTGGTGCTGTTAATTCAGGCGTCGTTAAACTTTTTGTTACTAATGCACCATAGTTTTACTTTCTAAACATATCATGAATGTTGAAACTCATAGAAGCAATATCCTTTGTACACAGCCCGCCCAAGCCCAACCATGATTAGAGCATCTCTCGCACATACGCAACACCGAGCCATCCTAAAAAGACCCTTTTTTTTGCGTTTTGGGGGTTTAAAACTGACCTAAACAAATACACAAGGACCACACATAATTCTTTTTTGCGTATACTAATAAACCAGCTCTCGTATCGCATGTTTCTAGTGCGTGTCTGGATTTTTTGCCCATACGCAACAACTCGAAATCTTGGCGTAGATGTGAACCTCCCACCGCCGTCGCTGCCTCGCGAGCTCGATTCCAGCCCCTATCGCGCTGCCGAGAGTCCCCTAGCGCCAAGGGATTTAGTGGTATGACCGTAGTATCGCCAAGCGCTTTGATGGTATGGCCATGATACCGCCAACAGCTTCGATGGTACCTCGTGAACCTTACCGCCGGCTTGTTTGGCGGTACGAAAAAGAGCCATAATCGGTTAAAAAATATGAAAAAGCGTCAGCTTTGACTGAAGTTTTATCAAAATGTTAGATTTGTGGCCCTGGCCTTTTTTCCTTTTCTAGATTTCCTTTTTTCCAAATCTAATCGAATGACCAAACGACTATCTTTGGCCTTAAAAAAATAATCATGATTTTGAGCAACAAAATATGTGTTATATGCCAAAAATATCACACCATTGGAAAATTCTTTTGAATATGAATCCAATGGTATGTTTTTTATGTCATACAAATTACAGTTTCTTAGTTAACTTTAGGATAAAATTTAGACTAAAAACGGAGGGGGGTGGGGGGCTATAAACTTAAACAAAGCAAAGTGGGGTATGGGAAAAAATTTGTAGCCCATATTTGAGTAGACAGCATACATATGCGTCGAGTTGTGCAATTTGACGCAAGTCTGCAATCATGGTGCTCCGTGCGTTAACTAGCATGCCATGTGACATGTAGCATCCGATAGGCTAAGGTTAAGGTTGACGTCCATGCGTTCGATCGTACCACCTTTGCCTTTTGTCCATGCTTCCTGGCATCCAATGATCCAATCCCGTAGACACCATATCGTAAAACCTGAAACTGTACAAGGCATTCGGCTGTTGCATCGCGAGAGGGCCTAGCTGTCGTAGTAGCTAGTTCACGTGGTATTTGTTCATTTTCACACGTGGAAACGGCATTTGCATAGCGAAGCATGCACGCAGAGCCCATATGGCTACCTAGGTATTGCTTCACGAGAAGGATAATATTTTGTTTGTGTGATATAAAATTATAAATTATAGATGCGTGTGCAATTTTGATGTGAATGGAATCGAACCGGCATGCTCTCTACTACCCTGGATTAGAAGTACATTGAACATGAGGTGATAGGGAGAAACCAAAGGGATATCATATCAGATGAGGCAGCTGCTTGGCATTTGGGCCCGCATGTAGGCCCATGCTGAGCGAATAGAGCCGGACATAGGAAATTGAAGTATCCATTCCTCCAGGATGAATGCTTTTTCACATTGTCTATTTTGAAGTGCCACAGATGTAGAACACATGGATATATACACAGAATATGCAGGATGTGATATCGGTATAATTATTTTTCGAAAAGGAGGTTTCCAACCTCTGCATCAAAATGATACACACAAATTTATGTTTGTCGTATTGTCTCTTACAAGCTCTTATATTGTTCTTGTGTAGACCAATGATCATCGGTCCATCCACTTTTATGTGGCTATGGCACGGGAAATGTCAAGTTTTGATACACAACCCTTGTTCAATTTGCACCGGTCAACTAGCACTTGCGATATTTATAGTCTTTGAGCACCAGTCAATTAGCACTAAGTTTCTACTTTCCAACTCTGTCATGCTCTACGAACCAGCCATCGAGCCATGCCACCTGCTGGTGCTAACAATTGTATTTGTATAGGTTTATGTCCATGTTCTTCAGTTGTGTACACGTTAATGTACATGGTTTACTCACATGAATCTGCTAATATGTGAATTTTGTGTAACTCGGGTTGGAATGGATGTATTTTCTGCGTGGGCATCGGTATTTAGTTCATACTAGTTGAATGCCCGTGCGTTGCCACGATCATTATTTATTTCCACCCTTACAAGGATATTAAATAAAGCAAAGGTATCATTATTCATCACATTTATCAATAATTCCACCACAGACAGTTTGGATTAGTCGTGTTTTTTTTTTATGGGCTTTTCCCCATTTTTAGGTGGTTGGATGAGGTGGGGGAGAGATAGGAACACAAAGGGTTATCTGCAAATGTGTATTGTGGGTGTTCCTGTCCGTTAGATATAAATTGAACGATCCTAGATGAAAGATGGCAGGAACACCATCATCACCAACTGTGGTTTTTATAGGAGTAGAATAGAGATGCCTGAAATTTCCTAGCTAAACCATACTATTGTTAGCTAGATTAATTGCTGAACATTGAGACACATAACATAAGAAGAGAAAGAAACAAGAAGAGATTCATCACGTACGGTGCCCTCAACTTTGTTAGCAGTACATCATCCTAGTATCATCTTAGTATGCCCTGATTATGGTATGGTTTGTTGATCTCTTCTTCAGATCGGCTTGTGTTAAACCGCAACCGTGCGATTAAAACAGACTCACCGAGGCATTCTAGCATGGGAGATCACGGATCGTCCCTGGGCAGTATACTTTGCCATGGGCAGCCTGACCCAACCCGGCCCTAATATCCTGTGTCGGGCCTGGATTGGGCCTGAATTTCGGGCCCGGCGGTCGGGCTGGTCTCGGACTTGCAAAATACGTGATTTACATTGTGTCGGGCCGGTCCGGTTGGGCCTAGTTGGCCCTGGGTTTGTAGCCATGTACTCCCTCCGCTCGGTATTACTTGTCGCCGTTTGTACTACGCCTTTGTACTTGACTAGTTGAATGCCCGTGCGTTGCTACGGGTGATGCAACTAAATGCTATACCAGATTTTTATGTTTATTCATATGCACCTGAAGTCACTATTGCTAGGAATGTTCGAGCCTTTGATTCAGGATGTTCCACTGATGACGGGTGAGAGCACTGTTATTGCTGCATCTTTCCGATAGGCCCGACCAAACATTGTTTTAGTTTCCAGGCTGATTTTACCCACCTCAAGTCTGTAAATGTAGACTGACCACTGGACTAACACCAATGGACACTTGAGAATTACGGAATACCGATTTTTATGATGATCCTGTATAAGATATCTTAGATTTATTTAAAGGAACATTTCTCTTGCTGATAAACTTGGATTGGGAAGACACATAGTTGATGGACGAAATTCTTTTTTTGCGAATTGTGGAGGAAGAATTTGTTTTGTGAATAGTAAAAATAAATGGTATACATATTAAAGAGCGGTATGCGCGGTCAGACCAACTTTCAAACACAAGGGAACAAAGACTGAGAGAAATAAGGCGGAACTACCTCTGAAATCGAAAACCTGAAGACTTACAGGTTAGCAGTGATCAGAACTACCCAATAAACGGCATCATCACTTCAGCCACCACCATGAAGGCCAGGAAGCATTCGACAAAGGCTTCCTTCATGATAACTATCACATGCGTGGCCAGGAAAACACAACTACAGAAGCAATGGACTGCAGTCCTTACTCTCGCAACACCAGGAGCAATGATAGTATTAACAGAAATTGAATTGAACTCCATGGTTTCAGCCAGGAGCATAATGTTTGAAGCAACTAACCTGACTAAGTCAAAGTTCCCAAAAATTCACTGGTACCTAATTGCATTTGCTACATAATTGAGTTGAAAAAAATTGTGAGCTAAACACCATACTCAAGAACACATCAGAGGATTCAGAACTAACACCACCTACTGTACACCGTCATCAACTGTAACTACGTAGCACCAGATGTACTTGGTGACCACCATCGCCGTTGTGGAGTGGCGCCGCCACTGTGAACATGTACCGCTAGTTGTTGGGCAGTGGTTGTGGCTCTCCTGCTGCCGCAGTGAGCTCCTCAGTCGCGACGTCACCGACTAATGATTAAACAAAGATGTCAGTCCAAGAACTAAACAAATTATAAACCAAAAAACGAACTGGGACCTCTCAGGATGTTATTTGTGTTAGTAAGATAAACACATTAGCCTAATGGTCTATTTGTATGTACAAAAGTGCAACCACCAATATGATGAAATTCCCTAGACTTAGGGACCAATAAATCTGCCTACATGAAATTCCCAAAACAACCATGGCGTATGTACTTGCGCCCAATACAAAATTGATAAAACATATGATTGTACCCTGAAAGAAAACAATGTAGTTTGTAATGTGCACAACACACACATGATACAGCTCATCTGACCAGAATACAAAAAAAACATTTTGAGAGATAGCAAACTTGGAGTAGTTCAGTCATGTAGTATACTTTACAAATTACTCACACACAAAGCCCCAGTTTTTTTCTTCAAGCTTATTTATTTGTCTAGGATATCTTAACTCATTGTACAAAATATATAAAGGTAGAAAGCGACTATTCTAGGGAAATGTCATGTTGTCATTACATACCTGAAGGAGTCAACGGTGTGGAGTTAATAAAATGTATCATGAAATTTCTTGCTCTCATCGTCCCAGGATGTTTGTGTGGAACTTATCGTTGACATGGTTTCGAAGCAGGTATCTCCAAGGATGGCCAGACCCGTGAGCATGCTCTCCTTGCAAATCACTTTTGGTGTTAGGCAGATTAACTGCTGCTGCAACAAGGTATAAGTTCAGAAGTGATTATCTGTGGTTTATTAACTGATCCAGCGAAGTCATATTGGCATATGAAGTGGTTATCTGTGGTTTATTAACTCCTTGCATAGAACCCAAACATACAAATTATATCGGTCCCATAGCATCATAGATGACTTAGTATAATTTGCTCTACAGTCTACACCCATATAGAAATAACAGAAGTGGCCCTCAACTATTTAAATAGAGGTCTGCAAAAATACTTATGATTAACCAGGGTATAACTGCACTTAGACGTTATTTTGTATTTCATTAATAATGGGTAATATCTCCTAACCAAAGCTCTTTCTTTCAGTTTTATAGGCAATAATCTAGTAACTATTCTACCAAACAACTAATCTTGCCATATCACATTATTCTGCACTATACATAAAGTAGTGACTTGATCTTTGTCACGCATCCATCACGTGCATGAAAAGAGAGTTTTGTAAAATGAAATACAACACCAACGCAAGAAGAAAGTCACACAACTGGACGATTTGAGTTGCTGTCATTGAAGCTATTGTTGTCCCTACTACAAAACGAAATCAAAGCAATTAGTTAGCATAACAGAGATCATGCGCATAGGGTGTAACACAATATAGACAGTGCTAAACCACGATTTTCCCATCGAGTCAGATATCCCCGACACTATCACCTGTAAGTGATGATTCAACACTTCCCTAAGAAAATTTCCTAAGAAAGGGCAGATCTACACGGGCAAGCTAGGGGCTGATATAAGAATCGTACCATCGGTCGAAACTGTCGTCAGTGTTCTTGTCCTCCCCGAGACGTTGCAGGTTCTGTTGATGACGAGTCTCCCAAAGAACTTCTCATGTGTCGCCTCACGGCGAGGCAGAGCCCCAGCAATCATCCATAGGACGGCAAAATCTGTTTTAGATTTCTTCCAAATCATTAATGTTTTATAATTTGTTTCTTCTTCGCAGCAGATTAATCATGAATAGGTTTTAATTTCTGTCAAGGTAAATAGAGCACTGAACTGCAATAAGATCTAGATGGAATGGATGCATATGACAGCTGCATTAGAAAGGTTCACTCTCAGTCTAGGTACAGGTTAATAGTGTGACAATATTTGTGAAAAAACAAAAATAAGAGCACTACGGGCTACGGCAGCTAATAAAAATAAAACATGGCAGGATCTAGGTCTCTGGTCCTACATCAGTATTTTTCTTGAAGAACCTATCCAATGCTTGTAAAGTCTAGGTCTTTGTACCAACCTACCTCAAAGTGTTGATGCATCCTTTCATTGACGTCGTTGTGCGTCTCCTCTCCAGGCCACTTCATATCTTCCTTCTTCCAGCAAAGAAATCAAGAAGCAGGCAGATGGCTGGCGTCCATGGCGGCAGATCGGGGGCTCCAGGAAACGGGCAGCATGGCGCAGCACCTCGGGCTGGTAGGCAAGGGAGACGTCGAGGTCGAGGGCGCCGGCGGCATCGGCTGAGGAGGCAAGGGAGACGTCGAGGTTGACGGCTCAGACGGCATCGTTCGCCCCGGGGGCCGTAACTTGTACTCGTGGGCTGCGATGTTCTCGGGGGAGATCTTGGCGCGGAGCTTCTCGGGGGAGAGGTCGTAGGAGCAGTGGGGAGTCCCGAGACGCCGGGCTTCTCGGCGACGAGGACCGTGGGCAGACGAGGACGGGGAGACGGTGGAGGCAGCGGCGGTGCAGATGCGCGCGCCGTGGGTGGTGCGGGCTCGTGAGGCTGCGGCAGCGGCGTGGTTGTTGGGGACTGGGACGCCGAGCGAAAGAGCAGGATGGAGGGCAGCACCGGAGCAGATGGCGCTGGCGATGCGGTGATTGGGGGCGCTGCGCTGGGGCAGAGAAGATACGAGGTCAAGGGAGCGATCGTTTTTGCTGGGCCGCGTCCGTGCTAGATGGGCCTGCGGGCGAGGTAGCGATGTCGGACGAACGATGTTGGACGAAATTTTCTGCCAGTTACGTACGTAGGAAGTCCCATTTAATAGTAAAGATCAGCTCAATCTCCACGACAAGTAAAACCGAATAGAGGGAGTACGTCTGTCCCACTGGATCGTCTGGCGGGACACCCAGAGCACCGTCCGTTTCTTCATGCATCGACAGGCAACCCCAGAGGCTACTAGCTAGCTCTAGCTTCCTAGGTACTCCCTCCGTTCGGTACTATAAGACGTTTTAGATATACTAGCAAACGTGCCCGTGCGTTGCGACGGGAGAGGAAAAAAAACTTTCGAAAGATTAACGTCGGGGCGTACCAAACTTTACCGCTAAGATGATCAATCCATGCAACTTAGTCTTAGTTCGCCCATGCATAGTGCCCGTGCGTTGCAAAATAGACCAAACAATACAATGTGAAGTATACTCGGATTTTTTCTGTATCATTGGGCACCACCGGTTTCACCCAAATTTTAACCTTCTTACAGGTTTCACTATACAACAATACTCATAAAGTGAAAAAAAAAAACACAATACGTGGTTTTCGATCTTCTATGTTTGCATCATGCATATATAAAAGTATGAAAATATCATACAAAGTTTTATTATTAAATACATGAGATAACACTAAATAAATTAAGTTTTGTTGAATCGCCAGAAACAGTTGCTCATGGCTATAATTGTTGCTCCTCTTAGCAGGTTGCAAATAAGAGAAGGACCATCCAATTGATGTAAACAGATGATTGATTTTGATTTTACGGATGATTGATTTTTATTTTTATTCGCCAGACATAAGACACGAGCATATTTGTTAGTATTTATAACAACAAATAACCTAGCTAAGTTGGATTAAGACTCCCTAGTAAGTAGGATTAGGACTCTCCCATTCAACTCTTTTTTTATGTGTCCAATCCTCTTTTTATTATGGCCGGCAACATGAATATGGATTGGATGTACATGTGCACATTAGTAGATGTACATGTGCACATTAGTAGAAGTAACACTCACCTGTTGTTAGCATCATGTGATAGCCATGTGTGGAAATAACAGTCAACTATCGATCAGATATTCCGTATTGGGCCTTGGCCCACATGTGCGCTTGCGTGTGCTCGAGTCCCTGTTGGACTGTTTAACGGAAAAAATAACCCACTTTGACACGGACGCGTGATACCTGACATACGAAACCCAAACCCAGAAGAGACCGATCGATTGCGGGAAACGAACCAAGGAAGCGACGTACCACCACGTACGTACCATCACGGCACCTAGCAATATTATAGTATAGATAGATAGATAGATAACAGGTTGTCTAGTACATATTACAATGAATGAACATACACATTAAAATGTGTCTACATACATGTACATATATGTGTATGTGGATAGATGTTAAAACATCTTATATTAAAAAACGGAGGGAGTAGCTCCAACCCGCCAAGCTAGGCGCGCCAACGCCTTGGAGCACAAAATTCAAATTGTGAACAAAACACATTCTTGAAGTGTGCACTCGGTGCAACGCCGTCCGCCGGAGTTATTCCCTAGCTTTTGTAGCCGGACGTACGTACGGTTCGCGCGCGGGCACACGGCGGGCGGCGCATCAGCAGCTACGCTACACACCTGACCTACACTACATGTACGTCCGGGGATGGATGGACCTGAGATATATGGGCCGAAATGAATCCAACTTAACTACGTCAACCAGCAAGCAAACGCCTCAAAAGAATCGAGAAACTAGGGTTACTAGCACTAGCTAGCTTGCCAAATTAACGGCACGGCGATCCCGCTCGATCGTAGTAACTGGCGAGAAAGGATTCTTCTTGGCAGGCCAAACGGCTCTCGACGGTTTCCATTTCATTAAGAGAAGTAAATGAGTACAAATGACTCTAAAAATAACTCCGCTGCATGCGGAGTTAAAAGCTCGATCAGCAAACAGCTGTGGCTGTTGCCGTGTACTCCACTTAATTTGCACGCGCGTTTCTTTGCATTTCTACAGGGACCGCGTTCTTGTTTTTTCCGTTTTCCTTTTTCGCTGTGGTAATTAAGAGCATTACAAAATAATTAGCTGTCATTCGCAAAAAAAAAACTGTGATTTTTTTTCCTATTTAAACGGCCACTCACCTCACCATCTCAACTCAACATCACCTTCCAAACCCTTCCTTCCAAGAAACTTCTCAAGAATCCAAGCACTGCCATGGATCTCTCAATGGCTACCGGCCCGGAAGACTCTCCCCCCCTGCTCCTTCTCCCGGCCACCTCCCTCCTCCCACCCATCCTAGCCGCAGTCCTTCTCGCCGCCTCACTCCTATGGCTCTCGCCGGGCGGTCCGGCCTGGGCCTTGTCCCTCTGCCGCCGCCCGCCGCCAGGACCGCCGGGCGTGGTCACCGCACTCTCCAGCCCCGTGGCGCACCGCGTCATGGCGGCGCTGTCCCGCTCCGTCCAGGGAGGGGCGGCATTAATGTCCTTCTCCGTCGGCCTCACCCGCGTCGTCGTCTCGAGCCAGCCCGACACGGCGCGCGAGATCCTCGTCAACCCGGCGTTCGGCGACCGCCCCGTGAAGGACGCGGCTCGCCACCTCCTCTTCCACCGCGCCATGGGTTTTGCCCCGTCCGGGGACGCGCACTGGCGCGCGCTCCGCCGCCTCGCCGCGGCGCACCTTTTCGGTCCGCGCCGCGTGGCGGCCTCCGCGCCCACCCGGTACTCGATCGGCGAGCGCATGCTCGACAACGTCGCCTCCCTCATGGCCCGCCACGGCGAGGTCGCTCCTCGTCGGTTCCTGCACGCGGCGTCCCTCAACCACGTCATGGCCGTCGTGTTCGGCAAGCGCTACGACGACTTCGAGAGCCAGGAAGGCGCCGCCGTGGAGGAGATGGTGAACGAAGGGTACGACCTCCTTGGCACGTTCAACTGGGCCGATCACCTGCCATTCCTCAAGTGGCTCGACCTCCAGGGTGTTCGCCGCCGGTGCAACTGGTTAGTACGGCAGGTGGAGGTGTATGTCGGCAACATCATAGAGGAGCACAAGGCGAGGCGCGCCAGTGGACCAGGCATTGCGGATGAGCTCGCAGGCGACTTCGTGGATGTGCTCCTCGGCCTCGACGGAGAAGAGAAGATGTCAGATTCCGACATGATCGCTGTTCTTTGGGTAAGACTCGCTAACTGAGAGTAACACTTACGGAAAAAAATATTCAGAATTTTCTTTTGTACTACAACTGAACTGATTGCGTTTGTTGATTGGGATTGTGTGTTTCAGGAAATGATCTTTAGAGGGACGGACACGGTGGCGATCTTGATGGAGTGGATCATGGCGAGGATGGTGCTGCACCCGGAGATCCAGGCGAAGGCGCAGGCGGAGGTAGACGCCGTGGTGGGCCGGGGCAGGGCCGTGACGGACGAGGACGTGGCCAGGCTCCCATACATCCAGTGCATCGTTAAGGAGGCGCTGCGCATGCACCCGCCGGGCCCGCTCCTCTCGTGGGCGCGCCTGGCCGTGCACGACGCGCACGTCGGCGGCCACCTCGTCCCCGCCGGCACAACGGCGATGGTGAACATGTGGGCCATCGCGCATGACGGCGCCCTGTGGCCCGAGCCGGAGCTGTTCCGCCCGGAGCGGTTCATGGAGGAGGACGTGAGCGTCCTCGGCAGCGACCTCCGCCTGGCACCCTTCGGCGCCGGCCGCCGCGTGTGCCCCGGCAAGATGCTGGTCCTCGCCACAGTCCACCTCTGGCTCGCACAGCTGCTGCACCGATTCGAGTGGGCGCCGGGGATCACGGGGAGCGTTGACCTGTCAGAGCGCCTCAACATGTCGCTGGAGATGGCCACGCCGCTGCTCTGCAAGGCCGTCGCACGCTAGGGCCTGAGTCACTGCCGCCGCCGCCGCCACCTATGCTCCCTAGCTACGCTGGTGGCGGCGCGCTCTATTGCCTACTACTGCTATTGGCTAGCTGTTGGATGCTAGCTTCGTTTTGCACTTCTACTAGAGTTTGTTTTTCTGTATCTCCGTGCATGGTTTAGCTAGGTTTTGTCTCGTTAGCCAATGAGGCAAAGCTAGCTAGCCATGAGTTACTCCTGCTAGAGGCAAGCATGCATTCATGCATTGCCTGCTGCTGCCTTGAGAGGGTAATTTTGGTCTTCGATCGGTCGAGCTAGTGTGTTATGTTCGGGAGTACTATGTGTGTGAGTTGAGTTGTCATGCATGTCCTATGTTGAGGAAATTTAGTGAGATTTTGAATTTTGAATCTGCTTGAATCGGTGAAATATTGCTCTTCGTGCTTCTGCATTATGCCCTGACGTACTTTAATTTGCTGCGATGATCTGTGCCTATGTATGTGCTGCGTTGTGGCAAGCGCAGAGAGTGAAATGGTGTGCCAACGAACGAATAGAAGCACAACAAACTGACCGACCGGGGCGCCAATCTCGTGACCTCCGTTCATCTCAGTTACCGAACCCCTTCGGTTACAAGCACCTTATGAATGATAATTGTGTCACCTCGTGCAAAATAATGAATGATGTGTCGATAGGTTCTGGCGTTAAGCCGGTACGTTATGTTTTGACATGTCTATCACCAGTGCATGCATGTTTCAATCTGCTAATCTTTCATACATCCTGAAGCTTGAAATTATTGTGCTCAGTCCGGATCACCTGTAGATGGACTGAATGTTGTGATGGTTTCGGGCTGTATATATTTTCCTCCTGTCACGAAATGATTCTTCTCGACCAAGTGAATAAGATGTTCCTCGTGTCCGGCTGGGGTCTTCAGGTAGTTCAGCGCTTGTATCTTCAGGCAAGTTGTCACTTGCCGTTGTGTGCAGAGCAAGGCCAGGGTAACAAACTGTGACACTGAAAGGCCATTGACTCGGATACAGGCCGTTAGCCAGTCGGTTACTCTGAGCCAGGCATCAGGATGCCGCGTAAAGGTACCGTTGACAGAAAAATCTTCAACCTGTGCAAGTGCAACCTGCATCTGCATGCAGCTAGCGGCGCCCAAGAAGTTTCTGGAAGGTCGACTCCGGGTTGCGTCAAGCTGAAGATGCTCTTTACCTCGTCTTGTTTTCTTCTGTATCTAGCTAGGCTACATACGCACCATCTGCTATCTCATCTTTAAAGCGTATACTCACCCATAAAATGCTTGGAGAAAGTTTGGTAGCCAGGACAAAAAAGGGCATGATTCGAGGGCCCCCTTGGCTGATTGCCATGATCTTGATATAATATCTCACCTTTTCTGACAAAGCAAAAAAATATCTTGTGAGGTGACAGGGTCGAGCCGTGTGCATGCTCTTTCCCTGAACGGAAAGAAGCTGTGTGCTATATGCTGTAGCCTGTAGGTAGTATATTGCAGTGTGCGGTGCTCTAGAGTTTATAGTTTTTTAGCACACTATTAGAGATGGAACTTACTTGGAAACAAGGGAAAGTGGGGGTCATCATCTCATGATTGGCGCAATCTTCAGGTATGGGTGAGATTGGGAGAGCGATGGCAAAGATCTCGCCATGATCGTGGTCGTGCGCGCTAATAATGCCCTCGATTAGTCTTGTCTGAAGAAAGAACCGGGCTGTGGGATGAGATGTCAGATTTCCACCCACAAGACATATGCATGCGTGACATGCTCAGATCATCATCGACAGCTCCATTCTCCCGGAAAAAGAAGGAATCAAGAAGGCCGCGCGTATCCATGCATTTCAACACTAAAGGTTGTTTAACAATTCGAAATAGGTGTGTGCTAAAAAACCATTTGTCGTAGACGCGAGCCTCTAACCGGTGAATCCTGGCGATCTCCCTCACTCCGAATGTCGTTCTAGCATCGCAAGGCGAGGGAGACCTCCGATCCGTCTATCTGGCGATTATAGTATTAAATAGCCCGCTATAACTTCAGTATAGCCCCCTATGCTATAACATTTTAACAGCCTCCCGCTAAACCTGTGCACTATTAATGCTAAATTGAAAATGCGCTAATAACTTGCAAAATCCCGCTATAGTGCTAAATTTGGAGTCACTTAGCCCGTTAAGCCGCTATAGCCAAAGGAGGGACACAAATGAGTATCATAAAGTCATGCACTTGAGTGTGGACAAATGGAGGCCGAGCTCAAGGGAGCCCTTTATTTTTAACAATTCAAAAATCATATTTTGAGGTTTCAGAAAATCCTGTAAAAAAAATGGATGTAGATAATGTTGTATTATATGAATGAGTAAAATCTCAACAAGAAATATATTATATTTTATTCTGCACAAAAATGACAAAATCTGACATTTGAAGTAGTGAACAGTGCAAAACTCAAACTCTCCCAAATCTATCATATTTTGTTACTTTTATGTAGCCCAAAATATGAATTATTTTTAACTGAAATTTTTCACGCTGATAATGCACATTATCTATGTCTAGGATTATTTTAAGAATTTCCGAAACTTCAAAATATGATTTTTGAATTGTTCAAAATAAAAGGCTCCCTAGAGCTCGGCCTCCATTTGTGGTTTCCGCATCCATCTACACTAGTATCCCTTATATCTCTTGCTTCACTTATATCTCTTTATTTTATAGAATATTAGGACTCTCTTGCTTCACTTCTACTCCCTCCATTTTTAATATAAGATGTTTTAGCTTTTGTCCACATGCACATGCACACACATGTATGTAGACACATTTTTTGTGTGCATGTTCACTCATTTTAGTATGCATATAGACAACATGTATACCAACTAAAACATCTTATATCAAAAAACGGAGGGAGTATCTCTTTATAGAGTTGAATAGTCATTGGCTGTATTCTTGGGATAATATGTTGAAACTAAAAATGATGGGTATCCAATAATGTAATAAATACAAACTTGCATAGACTTGTAAATCATTGAACTTGATTACTTGATTATTTGCAATTGTTTTAAGTCATTAAGGAAAGTAATGGTTGAACACGTTGATCAACATGTTCTGCAACACATTTTTCTTTCGTAAACTGGCGGGGGACTTGTGTGCACCAGATGATAACAAGCACATTACATAAGAGAATTTCAAATAATAAAATTTACATATGCAAACATAGTAGAATCCACACTATTTTTCAGTGGTGATCACTCTAAAAAAAGTTGTTCATTACATGTACAAAGCATGCACACTTTGTTAAATTTTGACTTGCTAAACAATTTTGACGATGAAAAAGTAGCATCATGGGTTCACTATATACTCTACAAGTTTCTATAAATATACTTACTTGATCATACACTAGAAACTGCTATTGAGACATTTGTTAGATCATACTCTTTACATATATTTACCAAAAATATTTATAAGTATAAATCTTATGCATTGCATAAAACATAGTTCTGGAACAACTTTGTTACAAAATGCAGCTTAGTATTTTGACGATTCTACAAATAAAAAACACACCAACTATAATAATAGTGCCAATTATTTGGTTAAACTATGCAAACAAACATAAAAATACACTTTGTAATACTATAACATGATAAAAATTGGACACAATGAAGTATCAAAGTTAAGTATAAAATGTAACATGATAAAGTTAGTCACAATGAAAAATAAAAGTTAAGTATAATCTATGCAAGGATCTTTACCCTAATTTTTATTGGACGAGCCTTGCATGCGAGCGACGAGTCATGCCATAAGTCAGTGATGGCTCATTCACACACCGGATAAAAGTTAGTATTTAAAAAAAAATGCCCCATAGCTGAAATAATGCAGAATGCACCATTCTTAACTTTTCTAGGGACTCGCATATGAGGAGATGGGCAATTTAATTTTAGTCACCTAGAAGATGATTAGCGAACAACTTAACATCAACGATTTCAAACTCTTGAATTTGTTTTCCAGTGCCAAGAATAATGACAGGTAACCTTGCAGTTACAAGTATGGAAATGAAAACACAGAAATGTAAATATCACTAATACGATTATCTGATAAAAAGGAGTAATACTAAGTACTAACGCATTAAGTGCACCGCCTCCATTCGAAAAATAATCCATTTTGGTAACAATCACGGAACTGACATATACCTTTCTTTTAAATGTTTATGCTTGATTGAATGCAGAGCAGCCACCTCCAGCATCAACCACGAGAATTATCAGGTTATTTCTACAGAGAATCACTAGAAGATGGAATTTTAAAATAGCAGAGGAGGTGGTGGAGAGTAAGCTAAAGCGAAGCCCAAGCTATAAAGCTTTACATCAGCAACACTAATACATTATTGTAGCTCATGGAAATATTTCCAAGTCATTTCGAAGTTACATATTGCACATGTAGATGCTTTTAATCTCCGAAAGTTTAACATGTTTATTTGGAGAGAAGCCAACACATATCAAAGCTAAAAACATGAAATCATAAATAAAAGAGTGCGGATTTTTGTCGCCCGTTGGCTATACCCCTTGGCATCAAGCATTGGAGATTCGGCCTGCTCTGTCAGGCTTTTGTGCAAGCAGAGTAAATCATCCGGGAAACGCGTAAGACCAATACTTAATTGCTAATTATCCGTTGTAACAGCAGCTGGTTGCAACAGTGTGGGCAGTGGGTCGCACCTCACGTAGTCAGATACGAGAGAATATCCGGTGGAAACCTGCTTTTAGTGGAAACCGGTGAAAACCACAGAAAAATCATGTTTAAAAATTCTAAAAATTCTCAACAAAAATGCAACACGTTGGGAAGGTATAGTTCTATAGGCATTCAAATTTGTAAATTGAAACTCAAATTGTTTTAGGAGCTATGAAAATGACAAATTCAGCACTGAATAGTGCTACTATTCACTGTCGAATTTGTCATTTTCATAGCTCCTAAAATGTTATGATTTTCAACTTGCAAAATTACATGTCTATATAACTCTACCTTCCCAACGTAGTGCATTTTTTTGAGAATTTTTTAGAATTTAAACATGTTTTTTTCCTGGTTTTCACAGGTTTCCACTGAAATTTGGTTTCCACCGGATACTTTCTCGTCAGATACTCAGACCCACCTGACCTGTACTATTGTTACACAACGTTGACGAGCTGTGTCGATCACGTGCATGGAAGCAGACCAACACAGTGCCATCGAGCTGGACTGTTTTAGGCGAGATAGTACTCCCTCCGATCGAAAAAGGTTGGCATAAATTTGTCTAAATATGGATGTATATCCAAACACAACCGTATTTCGGCAACTCCAATTTAATCATTTTCGATCGGAGGGAGTAAAACATTTTCCAAAATTAACGAAATGCTAAGATGGAAGTACTATCTTCAAAAGGGCTGATTGATGATACAACTTGCGGCCAACTCGTGGGATCAACTAATTTTTTTTCAAACCGCGGCAATGCCTTTGATTGGTAAAGTCGATAAGAGTTGGATAGTTTATAAGGAAAACCGCCGAAAACCATACAACACAACGCACCACGCCGGCCCCAAGGCCACGCCCCAAAAACGAGTCGACCACCATGTCGCCCTAGCAAACATAGCCGACACTAACACGGAGGAGGCGACCTCAACGCAAGGAGAAATCCGTAGCCGCCGCTCCGACATCCATGCCGGCCCCAAGGCCACGCCCCAAAACGAGTCGACGACCATATCGCCCTAGCAATCATAGCCGACACTAAACACATCGGAGGCGACCTCAACGCAAGGCGGAACCCGGAGCCACCGCTCCAACATCCACGCCGACCCTAGGGCCACTCACCACCTAGCCGAATTCAAAATGTGTGATCCTCTTCTGGGCTAGCGGGTATTTACGCAAATATATGCTGTCAAACAAATATTTGAGCATTTCGTTCGTTCATGTGAACGTTGCCTGCTTTAAATGAGACCTTTGCCCGTCCAAAAAATAATACTAGGTCTTTGACCAATTAAACTGTTAAGTCATCCACCGTACAATCCATTCCAGATATGGCGGCTGTACAAGCAGGTATGTGTTGTCAGCTTGCTCAGATGATTTGCAGCTACCGACTCTAATTAGATTGGGAGGTGTGTGGGCAGTGCGAATCTCAATGCTCCATCGTACGGCTATTAATGGGGTTATAGCCAACCGGCGGTGGCTCGGCATATTTTGGTAAATAAAATGAATGCTATGAAGAGAAAAACTACCATAGCCTTGTCAAGTTTGCAGACTTCAGACAAATAAGCATCCTCAGAAATGTGACTTCCACTTGCATCTATAATAATGAGATCAGAGAGTTCTTTCTTAAGCCTCTCCGTACCCTAAATAGCAATTTTTTTTGCGCTGGGAATAGGAGCTTTATTAATCTATAATAGGATTACAATCAGTAGCCAGAAGGCCTACCAGAGCATCAGGGGCATCCTGTAACGACAAGTCGGTTCGGTGCTCCGCTCTCGAAAAATAAGCTAAACGATCTGCAACCCTATTTGCTTTTCTGTTAATTACTTCAATACACAGCTCCCTGCCTTCCCCTAAACTCTCCTTTACTTCATTAACTAAATGGCCAACAAGAGACTTGTTCTGTCCTTTTTCCTTCAGAGCCCGAGCCAGATTGGCACAATCTGTTTGTAGCACAAGAGGTTGTGCCGTAAAAGCCAACGCTGAATGAAGACCATCTCTGAACGCCAACAACTCAGCGTCGAAAGCATCCCTGCAGTGGGTATAGTAGCTACACGATGCTAGGATATAATCTCCATTTGAATCACGAATGATCGCTGCACCTCCAGCAGTGTTATTGCCTACATCATAAGATCCATCGTAGAGACTGACAGCCAGCCATCTGGAGGTCTTGGCCATCTCGCCTCCACCGCATCCTGCACTATCTTCTTGCCCCGCTTTGACTTCACCTTTTCTCCTATCACTGCCTTGCCTTTGATCAAGTCTCTGCCGTCCCGTGCTTCGATTTGTTCCAAGGAACTGACATAGCTCTGTAAGAAAACCCTTGATGCCTCCAAGGGAGCCTCCTTCTTTCCGTGCACAGTGTCATTGCGACCTTGCCAATTTCTCCATATCAGCATCAACACACGCATTCTTTCATCATCTTCCAAAGTTACTAATAGATCAAACAGCCACTCCGGACCCATGTTTATAATGTTTTCTTTTGGAGGAATAGGTCATACCTCGTGCATCGCGTCCCATAGTGCAGCTGATCTCGGACACGCGACCACGGCATGGAATCCATCCTCCTCCTCACACCCGCACCGTTGACATATACTTTCTTTCTCCATATGTCTCCTCATTTTTGTTTCCCTCGTTGGCAATCCTCCAACTAGCAGCTTCCACGCGCAGATTTTGATTTTTGTGGAACTTTAATTTTCCAAAACATCTTCCGGACTGGCCTATCACCGTTTGGTCGAGAACTTGTAGACACTACATGTCCTCTAAGCTGCTCCTCAACCCCAAGATGATATGCACTTCGGACAAAAAATAAGCCGGATTTTTCCAAACCCCACGCTACAAAATCCTCTGATTGTCTAGCTGACACCCTTATTTTCAGGATTTCTTCAATATCATCTTGGATGAAGTGTTCCTGAAGGCGATTTTCATTCCAAGAACCATCAGGTAAAAGGAGTTGTTCAACTCTTGTTAATCGACAAGTTGACAGGATCTGTTTCGGTGTAACTGAAAAACAACGTTAATTTTTTCCCTTGCTAGATAAATGTGACTTGCTTTTAATCGATAAGAGCATTTCCACCGGCTGTCCGGCACCCCTGAAATAGTGTCCGCTATCGTGTGTCGGCCCTAGCGGCGCCCCCAAACCGCTGGCCCTATTTATGTTTACCTATTTTCATCTTAATGACACACAACTAGATTGCATAGTTGTGTGGTAAGCGCTTATCTGAATGAGATTCAGGAGGAAAATCAGTACTCCCTTGCTCTCCGTGCTTTGGATCTTAGAATTGGAACAACATTTATTCAGCTGATGCCCCATATGAAGAAAAGCTTTCTTCGGATCATTAATAATTAATAAGCTATCTCATACGCAAGGTTGTCAGAATGAGATTCAGGAAAATAATCAGTAGTCCCCTGTTATCCTTCCTTTGCAGCTTAAGAATTGAACTTCGAGACATGCTACTGAACGCGAAGACGGCACCCCACAGTCACCCGGAGTTAGCAACGATGATGGACCCGTGCTTTGACAGCGCCAACAGTTGCAGCTCGGACATGCAGGAGAGCCCTGTGTCGCCTCGCGTGCAATGCCCCCTGCCATGCCATCGCTGGTCGTCTCTGCGCCCTCAGCCGACACCGTTGATGTGGCCCCCGTCGACAGGCTCCTGCATGCCGCCATCGCGCCTCTACCCGATGCCGGCGATCAGGCTGTTGCCTCCCTGGCGCTGGAGGTTGCATTGGCGCCCCTGAGTTCGAGCCCGGCGCGCTCTGGCTCGCCGATGTGCGCGGACGCCCCGACATATCGCTGTCCACGAGGGTTTCTGCTGCTGGGGCGGCTCCGCGGCTGCGACCGTGGTGTTGGATCTGGGATCGATGGATGATCTCTTTGATCGACCTGCGCTCCCCATTCTGCAGTTGCCTGTGCCTGAGCCTGTTGTCATGCCATGCACCGAGCCTGTTGTTTCGGCGAGTCGCCGCAGCCCGCGCCTACAGTCCAAGCCGAAGATTCCCGCCATGGACAAAGCTGTGCACGTGCTGCACAAGACAGGAAGATGGGCATTGAGGTCGACGCCGCTCCCGGCTGAGCAGGCCAAGAAGGAGTTCCTGGCATGTTTCAGCTCCCCTCTGCCTGACACCAAAATTCAGGCCGTCTCCGACCTTTTCAAGCTCAACATGCCAGGTTGTGCAGCTGTTGATGACGCGCTCATCGCTATGGCAGGTCCAGGAGGGACGGAGTTCGCGCAGCAATCCATCGCCTAGTTCGATCGTTTCTCGGTTTAATTTATCGTCGTCGCTTCAGTTTCAGCTTGTTAACTGCTCCTCTGTCTTCATATTCGGGCCAACAGGGTGTGGCGCGTGTCACCCCCTACCCCGCACTGCTAGTCTGCTACTCTACGCCTGCAACTTCATCATGTAATCGAACTTCGTCACTGCCTTGCTGATTCTATCAAGCTCTACGCTCTTCATACGGCAGTATTCGATGACGTCCACATCTACCGCTACGACCACTGCATCTACGTTTTCTACATCCCAGGTTGATCACGATGCGCCGGGAAAATTTGCCAATTTTCTCGCCGTGTATGCCAAATCTGAGATGAAACCTACTCACAACTAACTGCAAAATGATCTAGTTAAACATTTGTGGAGGCACAGAGGACAACAATCAGCAGATACCGGAATCTGAGATAAAAATACTCATAACCAACTGCAAGAGAACAACAAGCATCCATCTCAATTGAGTGTCGGATTTAATTTAATTTGAATTATTGTGTGAATTATTTTATTTCTTGTCATCAAACTATTTTATGTGTTTGAAGCTATGTACTATGGGAAATCTGCTTTGATTCGTACGTGTAGATGCACTCACTATTAAAAACCATATTTTAAAATGTTAAAAATTGAAAAAAAATTGGGTGTACACACAATTATTTTATGTCTACGAAAAAATTCCGCGAGAAAAAAAATGTTTTGTGGGCTTTGTAAAATGACAAATTTCGGTGTTCCAAAATAGTTTTTACTGAGACATTATTTTGTCTTTTTATACATGCCACACAAAATGTGATTTTCTGACGAAACTTTTTGTGCTGACCTAATTGTCTCGATATATACCTTATATCTACGAGTCAAAATATGGTGTCCTGTATTATGGTCTTATTGTTGTTATATTAGATAGAAATGTGTTGTATTTGTGAAAATATAGGATTAAATGTATTGGCCTATAGGATCCGGTCGCATAAGATTTTTCTCCATTGTACATGGCCCCCTCTTCGCTTTCATCTTACTCCGTAAATCGTATCTACAGACTACAGTAACCGGATAGTATTACAGTACCAATTACCAAACGGCCGCAATTATGGTTGAATGGATCAGTCAGCTGCCAAACAACAACAGAAAAATGATCGATCGGGGCTCGGAGGCACGTCTCCGTCGGCGTGGTGTCCGACGCCACCGAAGCGCCCCGCCCGCCACCCACCCCAGATCGAGCTGCGCGCCATGGAGGAGGACGGCCTGCGCGCCAGCATCCTCGTCAAGGTACGGCCAACTGACACACCGATTCCGAGCTTTTTTGTTTTGTTTAACAGCATGAATGGCTGCTGTCTGCTCGAGAGTGGAGAGCAGGTCGTCCGGTTACATGAGAATTTCGTATTGTATTGCTGAATCCTGATGAGCACTGAAGTAAACCACTTATTCCTGTTGCTGACATGGGGAATCAGTATATCTGTACTTGGAGTGTAATTAGACATCATGTTTGGTTTGTTTCATTGATTTGATTGATTAAATGTGGGGGGTGGGGTGGGGGGTATACTGTGGATTTGGTCAGAGAACATATATAGAGTTCAGATGTCGGACTTGTATAGGAAAATCAACGAATAAACTGGCTTGGATTTACTCCTCACCAACAATGCTAATGTTCTTTTCGATAAAGACAATGCTTATGTTAAATACCTGCACATACTATCAGGATGGCCCAACAAGCCATGATGATGAAGAATCACAGTCTCTTCTGGAAGTATGTCAACAGCCAGAGCTTAAATGTAGAGGTTCTGACTGGAGAGCACCTGCAATCATTCTGGGTAAGTCTTGTTGTATTAAGAAGCATGGTGTTTGCTCATTTAAATTCACAATCTTTCTTTACATTCTTTAGCATAGCCCACCTCATATCAAATGGTTAGTTTTTCCTGATTCTGGTTTAAAGATAGCTATTCTTGACATCCATCACGTATTTCTTCACATTCTATTATTTATCCAGTGCTATATAATTGCCTTCCTAGGTGATATATTCTCTTATTTCTGTGGTTTTGTGCCCATCAAGATAAATAAGAGAATCGTATGATAAGTTTAGTTAGGTAGTAAACAAACACTGCCTTAAAATTATTAAATCCCAATCTATCTTTTGGATAATTTTTCCATCTATTACGAGAATACTAACTGACTAAACCTGCAGGATTTGAATGCTTGGAGAGCATGGCTTTCAATGGCGTTGCCACAAACCTAGTTGTGTATATCCGTTCAGTTCTCCATGGTGGCATCGCCTCAAGTGCTTCAACTGTTTCTCTTTGGTACGGTACAAGCTTCTTTGTGCCTGTACTTGGAGCCGTCATGGCGGACTCTTACTTGGGAAATTACAAGACTGTCTTGATCTCCCTTACGATGTACCTACTTGTAAGATCATAGTCTTCCTTCTCAGCTCATTGATCTCATTCACATTTCAACCTTTTTTCTGATGTTTGCAAACTGTTTTGAATTATTTAACCATTAGGTCGATTTATAATATTGGGAGAAGATTATGATGAAATATTGATGCATATTGCAGGGCATGGTACTCATTACAGTTGGATCTTTTATACCTTCTGCTCCAGCCTTATGCAACTTGAGCCCATGCCCGTCATCAAAAGGAACCCAAAACGTAATTTTCTTCTCAGGTTTGTATCTAGCTGCTGTTGGCTGTGGAGGAGTAAGGTCCGCATTGCTTCCACTTGGTGCAGACCAATTCAACAGTGGGAACGGTCTAGATATGCAAAAGAGGAGAAATTTCTTCAGTTTGTTCTATATCTGTGTCATTTTTGGTGTGATTACTTCAGGGACCATAGTAGTTTGGGTTCAGGAAAATGTGAGCTGGACTATTGGATATGGTATTGCCACCACGTGCATAGCTCTTGCTTTGGTAGGCTTCTTGGTTGGAACACCAACATTTCGGCGGCGTGAGCCCAGTGGTTCTCCAGTGAAAAATATTTTCCAGGTTATTGTTGTCGCTTGTAAGAACAAGAGCTTAGCACTCCCTGCTGATAGCTCTCTCCTTTATGAGGCCACTAGCAAGAATACACACAACACTGAATCCAAACTAGCTCATACTGATGATTTCAGGTACTGCACTGCCTGTTTTTGCATTACTTGTCCTGAGAACTTTACAATTTACTATGTGGTATATTTCCATGTTTTAGCTCCAACTGTAGTAGTCATGTCCATGTTGAGTCAGCTGTTACTTGGCTAACTATTTCACTGCTGGGGTGCGTGGCCAGGACATGTTGGGCATTCTGTCTGGTTAGTATGTGGCCTATGGCTGGGTGTCACCAGTATATTGTTGGAACTTGCAAGTGTTACGCACTAAACTAATGAGCTATATCTAAGCAAGAGCATCTTGGACCTCATCGATGTCAAGTGACACCTGCTCGGACTTCTTGGATCCGCTGCTGCTGACGGTAAGATTGCTGGTTGGTGAAGTGAGTGGACATGGTCCAGCGAGGGCGAGAAAAGCGTCAGCAATGAGCAGAGGAAGCTTTCCCTAGCCATAGCGCAGGGTGGGAGAATCGATGGACGGAGAGAGGAATACGAGGCAGGGAGTGCTCTCCGAAGTCTGAGCATGGCGGAAGCTGCAACGTGCAAAGGTGTGGGGCAACGTGGCGGCGATTAGAGCAGCGGTATAGGGAAGGCCGGCAGACTTAGAGTAGAGCATGACGCAAACAGAAGCCAGGTCTATGGGCTGCACGTTTTGCTTTTTTGTACTAACATTCTTTAATATTTCTCTTATTTCTGGTCGCCTGCCGTATACTTTCTATATGTAATACTAGATGATTTCTGAAATAGAAGTCCACATAATAACTCATTGATCATCAATCCACATGTGTGTAGATCTTTTAACCATATGAAGGGTAGATAGAAATAGTAAGAATATTATACCTGAAACATCTAAACAATGGAAATTATTTGATCAGAGTACAACATGCTTTAGTGCTGCTCCCTTGCTGTCCTGTGTTTTTGTGTAGTTGGTATGATTGTTCACATATCTCTAACCCCATCATTTTTCTCAGGTTCTTAGACAAGGCAGCTGTTATTTCTGATCTGCGCTTGGACAATGGCAGTTGTCAAAGTTCTTGGAGGATATGTACTATAACTCAAGTTGAGGAATTGAAAATATTAATCCGCTTGCTTCCAATATGGGTAACTGGCGTCTTATTTGGTGCTGCAATCTCACAAATGCACACTACCTTCATTCAGCAAGGAATTGTGATGAACACCAAGATTGGCTCATTTTCCATTCCACCAGCGTCCTTGTATTCCTTTGAAGTGATATGCGTCACGCTTTGGGTTCTTCTTGTGAACAAAGTCATTATACCAGTGACCAGGACATGCTTCACAAGTGGAGCGGAGCTAACACAGTTGCAGAGGATCGGGATAGGTCGTTTCCTGATGATCTTTGCCATGGCAATGGCTGCTCTTCTGGAAAAGATGAGGCTTGAGAGCATCCAGCATGGCGAGCAATTAAGCATCGTGTGGCAGCTCCCGCAGTACATCGTTATCGCTGGGGCGGAGTGCTTCTCCGTATCACTCAACTGGAATTTTTCCATGGTCAGGCGCCGAACTCCATGCAGAGCACGTTGACAGCATTTGCGTTGCTCACCACAGCTCTAGGCAACTACTTGAGCTCAGCTCTGATCACTCTTGTTGCAGGGGTGACTAGGGCAGGGCATAGCCCTGGATGGATACCTGATGATCTGAACGAAGGGCATCTTGACTACTTCTACTGGTGTCTTGCGGCCATCTCATCTGCAAATTTTATTTTCTATATCTATTTCGCTAGTAAATATAGATTAAAGAGAGTCGCCATCGACTGCTAAAATCCCATGTGACCATATACCAGTTATACGGAGCAAGCGTTTATAGGCCACAGAACTACACAAGAATTATTCTTTGCACCAAAAGTTTGTTCAGATTATCATCACAGAAGGCTGTGTATATCACTTAATTACTCCTTAAAAAATGATTTCTGCTTATTAATGCATATAAATAGTGAAATGTAAATATTGCATATTTAATGACCATCATATTTTTTTAGATGGACCGTCATTCTATACATGAAACAAACTTTCAGGTTTGCCACATATGTATGTCATATTTTTTTCGCATTCTTCGGAACTTTTGAACTCGTTGGGCTGTGTGCATCCTAGTTATGCAGAGACTGGTGTAATGCTTAATACTCTTTAAGTAATAAAATCCCTTTATCGAAAAAAAATGTATGTCAAATTATGGTCGACTGACGAATTAAACCATTTGATTGATGGATCTGTGACAGCTGTAGAGGTTTTACAAATTTATAATTATTATGCATGATCATAACGTCACAAGGCTATGTTTTGTTAATTACTAACATTTAGACTATCAGAATGGAATTAGTTCTCCACTATTTTATCCTGGCCGTCCGATATCAAATCGACGCTGGGGACTGTCCTTGAGCCGCTTAGATCTGAACACTGGGGCACCAACTGGAAACCTCCCCAAACCCTTCTCACTCTTCCGATCTCCTCCCCTCCAAAATGTGGCGCCGCCACCTCCTCCGCCGCCTCCTACCATCTCCGGTCACCGCCGGCACCACCTCCCCCTTGATTCGCCACCTCTCCACCACCCCCATCCCGACGACCGGTACCACCTCCATCGCCTCCTCCCTCGCCGCGGCGGTCACCAAGCTCTCCTCCACCCCGCCGCCCGCCACATCCCCGGACGCCTACTTCTCCCTCCACTTCTCCGACGTCCGCCCCACCACCGCGCTCCTCGCCGAGACTCTCTCCCTCTCCCCTCCCGCCACCTCGCGCGCCGCCGCCGACCTCTTCCGCTTCCTCGTCCGCCGCTCGCTCCACCCCTCCGACGGCGCCCTCGCGCTCGTCGTCCGCCATCTCGCCCGCCGCCGCGACTTCCCCGCCGTCCGCAGCCTCCTCCAGGAGTTCCCATCCGCGCTCGGCCCGCCACGCTCGAGGCCTACCTCTTCCACCTCGCCAGAGCTGGGCGCGCCACCGACGCGCTTAAGGTGTTCGACGAATTGCCTGCGCAGCTTCGCACCCGCGAGGCGCTCACTTCTCTGGTGTCCTCCCTATCGTCTGAGGGATTCCCGCAGCTTGCAGAGCGTGCTGTCAAGAAGATCGCAAATGAGATCTTCCCCGATGATAATATGTGCACTTTGCTGGTGTCTGGTTATGCCGATGCTGGTAAGCTCGACCATGCGCTGAGGTTGATCGGTGAGACTCGTAATGGTGGGTTTCAGCCTGGATTGGACGCCTACAATGCAGTTCTTGATTGTGTCTGCCGGCTCTGCCGCAAGAAGGACCCAATAAGGATGCCTGCAGAGGCGGAGAAGTTCTTAATTGACATGGAGGCCAATGGCATTCCCCGGGATGCGGGAACATTCCGGGTGCTGATTAAAAATCTCTGTAAGATCCGCAGGACTGAGGATGCAATGAATCTCTTCCGACGAATGGGTGAGTGGGGATGCTCGCCAGATGCTGACACATACCTTATACTTATCAAGAGCTTGTATCAGGCTGCCCGGATTTCTGAAGGGGACGAGATGGTTACATGGATGCGGTCTGCAGGGTTTGGAGATAAACTTGATAGGAAGGCATATTATGGGTTCATCAAGGTTTTATGTGGGATTGAGAGGGTTGAGCATGCTATCAAGGTTTTCCGTATGATGAAAGGATATGGGCATGCACCTGGAACGAAATCGTATAGCTTGCTGATCGAGAAGCTGGCTAGGCATAATTTAGGGGATTGTTCAAATGCACTGTTCAGGGAGGCTGTGGCGCGTGGGGTTACCGTGACACAAGGAGTGTATAAGATTGACAAGAGGTATGTGAAAGAAAAGAAGGAGAAGGTGGTGAAGAAGAGGCTGACTTTACCGGAGAAGAAGATATTGAAGAGCAAGCGGCTGTACAAGCTCAAGATGAGCTTTGTCAAGAAGCCTAGGCGGCGAATGAGGGCTTGAGCATACTAGGGGTATTTTTCATACTCATGCTATTTTTACTCATAATGTTTATGTTCTTTGCTTCAGCATTTGCTGCGTGTCTGGATCTGTGGTTTCAGATACTAGTCCATCATTCTATTTGCACTTGATTAATAGAAGCATGCTGAAATCTTGTCACAAAGGAGCTGTTACTTGGATATGGAACTGCATGGAATCTTATACTTTACCCACTTAAAGATATTTAAACTCAAGAGCATAGTTATTCATAAATATATAGAAGAAAATTTAGTATAGATACCCATGAGATGGAACATTGGGTGCTGAATAGGCTGTCAAGTTTAGAAATTACACCTTCATCTAGGGAAAAATTATAAGGATTTTTTGGCATGGAGCTTTGGCGAGGATGCTAGGAATTATGCAGAAGCAAGTAATGTTTCTTGAGTGAGATTGCTAACTCGTCACGCAGTTGTTAAATCAGCTGATTAGCAATGAATTTCATAATAAATGAATTGGATTAAAGCTGCGAGATTGAGGTATCTTAGTTAACAATCTTGAAGCACTTCTATGGTCTACTTTTCGACCACCCAGTACACTATTAACCATAGTGCATCAATGATTCCAAGATTTGTGGAATCTAGGTTTGGAACGAAGCAGAGAGCATAGACGAACTAATCATCTTTGTTTCTTAAGTTCATCCAAACAGTTGAAGTCAGGCGCAATTAAGTGGTGGGATATGCTACATTTTGCTTAAGTTTTAAACTGAATTACTCTTAAAAGCAGATAGTAATGCCTAGTAGTACAAAGAATCATGGGCATACTTTTTGTAATACTTGAAAATTTAATGAAAACAAGTTCCTGTGGTAAACCAAGAATTCTTGATGCAGTTTTTATTAGGACTGGACATCTTGATGCAGTTTTTGTTAGGACTGGACATCTTGATGCAGTTTTTGTTAGGACTGGACAACGGATAGACGGTAAAGTACATAAAGGCTAATAAACTTGGTTAACTGTTCTGTACGCAACTTTTGCATGCCTCTTCCTTCCACAAGACTACTCTGATGTACTGCCTGTTAGACAATATTATCAAGTCTTGCTCCTTATCATCATGTAACAGTCTGTTTCAGAATAGCATCATGTTAACACTCTGCGTACAAAGTTAAAGTAGTGTGCTTAACTTGGGATCGTGGGCTTCCTTTGTGATATTGAATTACTTTATGTGCTCATTTTTAGACACACAGGCACACTTTATGTGCTCATTAAGCTGCTTCATTCAGCTACTTTCTTTGCTACCCTGGTATCTCTGTCCAAATGGATTTCTGGAGTGGACTGTCCTGGGTGGAGCACTGAAGATGATCTTATCTACTTAAGTATAGCAAATAGTCGTTTAATATGAAGAAAAAACTGAAGCTTGGCATACTGAAATTGAAATAAACAGTTGGTTTTACTGTTCGTTTTCTGAAACTGTCTGCACATCTTTCTGAAGCATGTATACTGATGTTTTTGTTCTAATTATGTTCCAGTTCGGTTGGAGCGGATGATCTTGGGAAGTGAAGCATCACAAGTACCCACTTATATAATTTAGAAGAGCAGATATTGATGCCCATGAATTGTGCCCCCCATTTCGAGTGGCTAACCAGCAGCGTCACTTCTCTGGTCGGAGGGCTTCGTATGTTTTTGTTTTGGTTGATGGAGTGCTGACTCTATCTGGATGTTCGCCGCGCAATCTGCAATCGTGTTTCAGCACAAATAACATATGTTCACTTCTGTTATTTACCACATTGCTGAGAAGCTTCTGGGTTCTTATGAAGCAATTGGTTGTAGTTTCATATCCTTTGAGCAATGTTGTACACCCTAGTTTTTCATGATTCATTTTCCTGTTTCAAAGAATGCTCAGCATCCCTTGTTTCCAAATGCCCTTCCTGGCCGCACTAGAATGTTCGTACAAATAAAGTTCTCACTGGTGAATTTCATATAAAGATTTACAGTTTTCACTGTGGGGACCATCTATGTATCTGCTTGATCGGTGTGTGTCATATCGGAATTTAGGTCAGTCCCCTCCCGGGTGCCTCGCGCGGGGCGCTCCGGAGGGCTCCCAAACCCTTAGCCAGCCTCCACAAATTTCAAGCGCCTCGGCCGCTGCCGCCAAAGGTGGAGGGAGGAGAGCGCGCACCACCACCACCACCCCTTCGCGCGGAGAGGCGGCGGGATCTGGCAGAGCGCGCGGCGGCGCGGCCGTCTTCGGGCGGCGTTGGGCGCCACGGCGGACTGATGGCGGCAGCGCTACGCGCAGAGCACGGGGATGAGACGAAGGTCCCGAAGAGGAGGAGCTCCGGGCGGAGCGGCGGCCGCGGGCCCGATCTGGGCCGATGGCCCGCAACCGCTGCGTCTCCGGCGTGCGACGGAGCAGGCGGCACCGGTGGTGCTGGCCGGTAGCTGTCGCTGGCGGCCGTTGCTGCGGGTTGGAGGAGGCCGATGCGTCGGCAGTAGGTGGTTTGTGCTGTGCTGCGTTGGTGCTGGCCGTGTGGGAGGGAATGGCGCTGTCGTTGCCGGCAACGTTGCATCCTCCTGAAGGTGGTTCGGCAAGCGATGCGTTGCTGCGGGCGTGTCAACGCCCGTCGTGCGGGAGAGCTGGTGGAGGCTGGAGGGAGAGGAATGGCGCCGCTGCGGTTGTTGCATCCTCCGCGGGAGATGAATGGCCCGCAGGTGTTGCATCCTCGAGGAGACGAATGGCGCCTAGTATTTGGTTGCATCCTTCCGTTGGGAGAAGAATGGCGCCGCAGCGGGAGTTGCATCCTCTGTCCAGGGGGTGACGTGATTGCGAGGTGGAAGCACGTCGAGCTTGTCGGGAGTGTGCGGTTGGCCGTGGAGGCAGGGGTCGTGGTTTGCTGTTTAGACTGTTTGGATCCTGAGTTTAGGTATGCAGGTGAGACCGCCGGCGAAAGCCGTACTCCGGTTGTGGCCGGAGTCGTCGATGGCGGCGCCTATGGGCGTCGCGTCCTCGTTGGAGGCATCGATGTAGCTGTTCCCATCTTGTATTTCCCGACGTGCTCCGGGGGAAACCCTTGATCTTCTTGATCGGATGGTGGCGACGCTATCCGGCGTCGCGTTCTCTCTTGAGAGCATCATTTTGGAGGTGGATCCGGGCAGAGGGACCCGTGGCTAGCTAGGTTGTGTGTGTTGTAAGCCGAAATGCGTCAGACGTCGTCTGTATGGTTTGTGGGTCCGGTTTCCCTTATAAACTGGACCAATCTTCTATCTATTCATTGAATTTAGCAGTGATCCTGCTAACATTAAAAAAAAAGAATTTAGGTCAGTCCAAATGGCCAGTGTGGGCTTCCAGCTCGAACAGAAACAGCCCCAAGAGATCAGGGACACATGTTCCATTCTCAGATTGCCACCAGGCATCTCCATTTGTCCGCCCCCACTTTATTGAGGAGGCGAGCTAGACAACTTGGTTAGCGTGCATTGGTACCTCTTTCCTGAGTTCTTATCTCGTAGTATGTCATTCTTGGATCAAGCGCATACCATCCACATCATGACAGAAGAGAGATAACAAAAACAATGGAATCCTGGGGCCCTTTCCCCCTTTTGTCTTCATCACTTGCATAGTTTTTCTTTTCTTTTTGAAACAAGATTTTTGGCATAATTTTTTCACCAAAAAAAGAGAGGAGATTACTGGCATAGTTTGATGCACACCAATAATTGCTACAGTAAGATGTGCCTTGCGCGAAGGACAGGCAAATGCTGAATGGTTTTGATCTGAAATGACAGCTTCCAAGTTAATCTTTTGCTACACCGAAAAAGCACTGTTGCTGTCTACCCGTCGTGGTCCAAGTAGCAAAATATCGGGCGTCTCCTACTCAAGTTATGCCATTTTAGGTGCCAAAGTCTCTTCTAGATTATACTGCAACTGCAAGGTGAAGAATCATGTTGCTTATGTAAGTCTAGCTAGGCATCTAGGGAGGTGAAGAAATGATTAGCTCACTTCTTGACAGCACACCAACCATGGACCCTGCCCCTCCATCCATTGTCTCAAGAAACACTTTCGCTATCGGCGATAATATCAGCGGCACACAGGGCAAAACAGTATTGGTGACAGGGACTTGATTTGGCCCAAAACTATCGAGGAAACAGAAGCTCTCACATCTTTCCAATGCAATCTCTCTCTCCCTTCAGAAAATGGAATTTGTGCAGGCTGATTCGCCCCTATCCTGCTTGCCTGATGTGTGACTGATCATCAGTATCCTGTTGTTGAGCTCCCCAAAATTGCGGATCTTGGTATTTTTGCGTGGTGGCGTGGCATGGAAGCTTGTGCTACCGTTTCCATACCAGTAAACCAGCCAACGGCTGTAGGATGAGAGCTCATTGCTTCCGTCGGTGCAGCAATGATTCGAAGCTGGTAAACCAAGAGAGGTGGAGGCATGCACGTAGGCTTGAGAATGACACGTCCGTCCATTTCATCATCTCAAAGCTTGGATGGCTGAGATAGTGAGAGACCTTGTAGAAACTTGTTTGGTTTTGGGTAAAGCCGGATGATAATGATAGTGTGTGTTTTGTTGGACCGACGAGCAACACACTTATTTTTTTAGATACAAGATCATAAGGTCCGACGTTAAATTAATAACGCCAGAATGGCTACAGAGTACATGGTGCTGAAACCAGCTTACAACAAAGCACTGCACACACACAAAGAAAGACAAGGCTACCGACGAGATTACAGGTGAACCACCAAAGCGAGCAACACCGAAGAGGGAGAGCAAGCAGGGCAGGCCGAGGTGTCGGGCCGGAGCACACCAACACACATGGCACACCGCCAAGACCCAAAACCACCATCCACAGAGCACCACCAACAGGATCATCACCGCCACTATCCGCAAGCGTGCAGATAGCTAGGCTCAACCAGCACGGCCCTGCGCAAGAAACACCGAGGTGCAGAACAAGGTACACACTTTGCCCGAGGGAGCTCGACGAAGAATCGCCACCGCACCTCCGGAAAGCAACCCGCCGTGAACTCCAAGGCGACGACTTCAAGAAGCACACGATGCCAGAGCGCCGCCATCGCCCTATCCGAGAATCTTGGATTTTCATCCGGAGCGTAGAAGGACCGAGAGAAGCCGCTACGACGCCTTCAAGAAGGGAACGACGTCCGTGGACGCCGTCGCCGCATCCCGAGAAGCCCTCGGGCAAGGGTTTACCCCGGTAAACTCTCCCCGCCCTCTACACGGGGCACCAAACGTCGACAAGCGACATTCCGGCCACAGTCACCGCAAGCCGCACGCCAGCCACCGCGCCACCCCTGTGGCCGAGGTCACCGACAAACACCTGAGTCCCAGGCTCGCCCGCCAACCAGAGGACTCCCACCGTCCAGGGCCGCCGCCCCGGCATCCTAGCTCCGCGCACTGCTAAAAAGGCGGAAACAAGGAGGGAGGCTCCACCACCATGTCAACCGCCGGCAGCCCCCATGGCTACCCGCGGCCACAGACCTGGCACGGGGGCAGTAGAGCTCGATGGGTCGGGACCCCTGCCCCATTCCCGTCGAGGCGGCCGAACCAGACCGCACCACCCTACAGCCACCCCGGAGACCTCCAGGAGAAGACCAGGACCGGAGCACCACCGCCACGCCGGAAACTCCAGATCGAGGTTGAGAAAGCACACCGAAGCGCGAGGCAGCCCGCACTGCCCAGATCGGGCCCGCGCCACCGCCCCTCCCTCCAGCAGCACCGGGCGCCGCCACCACCACGGAACCGCCGCGGCGCTTGCCCGACACGCCGCCGACACCTCCTCAGCACCGTCCAGCCGCGCGCATCGCCGACACCAACACCCTCGGCGCCGCCCGCTTGTCGCCTCTCCTCCGCGCGAAGGGGAACTCGACGGAGCGCGCCCACCTCGCCCGCCTCCTTTGTCGGCCGGGCGCGGCCGCCACCGCCGCCGGCGACAGCGGCCGGGGCAAGCCGCCGCGCGGTCGCTTTTTTCTAGGGTTTGGGAGCCTCCGGAGCTGCTCGCGCGAGCAGCCCGGGAGGAGTTTTTTGGCTCCACTGCATCGTCTTGTTTTTACACACACTTATTTTTCAACACCGGATATATAAAACTAGAAATGCACCCACGCATAACACCATGTACACACTCACACGACACCGAGTTACTGAAAGTCATGAAGAGCTTCAACATTGACGAGATCACCACATGCTGCAAAAATATCATTCGCTGAGAAAATATCCCATTTTTAGTGAGATGGATGTGGTGTCAAACATAAGAGCCTCTAGGATCATCCCATAGTGTCTAGTCACATCGCATGTGAGATTGAAATAATTCTTAGGCATATGAAATAACCTCTCACGTAAGGGTTGAGTATTTATAACCGGTGAAATCATTGTTGCGATGAAAACTCCCGAAGAGAACCCATAAGCGCATATAATTCAAAATAACTCAGAAAACTATTATACTATATTCAAGAAAATAAATTATCCATTAAGATTTCAAAATAGAAGCAAATGGAACGTGTTTTGTCTCGGTGAATAGTTGCAATACTATGAGAAGAACAACAGATGAATGACCAGATACTACATGAGCAAAAGATCGAGATGCCACCTAGAGCAGGAGGGGGTGAATAGGCGTTTAAAAAATCTGTAATGATTTTGACTTGAAAGAATACAGAAATAAACTACTTATTTAGTTTTCAAACACAAAACTTAAATAAGTTAGGCTCAACTAAGTGGAACAACTTAATCTAAACAAGATGAGCACAAGAGATATCTCAGAGGTGATAAACAAGATATATATAACTTCAAACTCAAAGGCTATCACAAGAAATAAACTCGGGAATAAAAAAACCGAGCCACGCGGAGACGAACCAATGTTCCCTTCCATGAAGAAAGGTAGTAACCGTTGGAGAGGTGCGGGTTACCATGAGGGAAATCTCAAACGGTCGATCGTGTGCAACCAATTTGATGAAATTCGTCTAAAAAGTTTCGAACATGAACAAAAGTTAAAAGTTAACGGTTCATGAAAGTTGGAGCTGATCGACGGAATGGAACCACATTGTTAGTGGGCTTTTTCGTGTAGAGCCTATTTTGAATTGAACCACTGTTACATTGATTAGAGAGAAGAGGTTAAGAAGATTTAGAAGAGTGAGCGGAAGCAACCTGACACATGGCTGACAAGGCACGTTCCTCTCCCTCGCAGCGTACGAGCTTGGCCCTGGAAATACCGCGATTTGGCAGTTCCCAGTGGACTTGGCTGAGAGGTGTTTTGATGAGCGCACTTGGCTGGTCCGGAAGCTCTCACAACCAACCAAATATCAGGCTTTTGCATCTAGCAGGTCTACTTCTTTTATTTGGACCAGCTGCAACTAATTATCCCACAAGGAGGGTTTAGCTGCAAAAGAAGTTTGTATTATAACGTTTGTGCAACTTGGTTACCACATATTGCTGTTACCTGCAATGTATCTATAGTGGGACTCTCTATCAGAACCTCGGGCACGTTTGTAGCACGCAGTTTCCCAGACTAGGGCACTTAACAGCGTCCAACATGTGGGACTCGATATCTGCAGTGTATCCTCTAAACTGGTATATACCTGTTTCGGCAGAAAACGAGCACCCATGTGCTTGTAGCAAAACCACAGTCAATTTATTTAGATAATAAAGTCTTCCATGCATGTAGCCTGTTTTTATGATTCTTATAGTAGAAAATTATGTGCTACATGCAAAATACACACACCCGGATGTATCTACCTAGAATATCATAATATATACTCCATCCATTGCTGACGGTAACATGTATAGTTTTTTTTGCACGAATATTAAGATGTTTGAATTTTGCATACGGTGGACACATTTTCCCATGGAAAAAATTGGTAGTGTGGAGTTCTTAATAGTCTCACAAATTGAAAACAATCCATTAAATATCTCCGTTATAGATTGAAACTCATTTGTGGATGTGTAAAATTGTCCATAAATCGCAATACATCCTATACTTTGGAATTTTCCTCAAAAAATTATATAACTTACATTAAGAAACGGAGGTAGTATTTTGTATGTACCAAGAGATGCTTTAATTGGAACTTAAAGTGTCATGATACAATTAAATTGGGAGCTTGTAAACTGCCATGAAACACTTGAATTTGGATATAGTCAATGCCATAAGATCTTCAACTTATGATATATATATGATTTTATGTTGATGCTCAAATATTTCGTAAGCGTATAACGTCTATGGTTTCTACCATTATGGTGCCCATACGTTTTTTAAATGTCACATAATTTCAGCATAATTTCATTAGCAAAATCAGTAAATGTGTGACCTTATGCTACCCAAACCATCACAATGCGGCAAAACACGCTATTAAGGGCCCTAATTCATTTACTTGAACCAATCACAACTAATTAGCACAAAAAATGAGGTTATCTGCAATAAAAAGCTTTTGTAATATGTGTTTTGTGCAACTTTGTTGCTAAATGTTGGTGTTATATGCAATTTGTTGTAGACATCACTTCAGAACTTCTAAACCTTTTAAGAGAATCATCAAAAAACATTTTAGAGGCTCTCATTCTAAAAGGTTGCTTTTACAACCTGTTACAACAACTCGCATCCTTCCATGAGTTCCAATGCAGATATGAGGTGCATCGTTTTCTCCAAAAGGATGAGCAGGACAGCAAGTTCCCTTCAACTTGCATCAGCAAGATGGCAACTGACAAAAAATCTGAAGATACTTTACCAGAAAAAATGAATGAAAACACATAAAAGTAGCTAAAAGACAAACACAAATGTGACAACGGTGTGTGAAATTTCGACCTCATTGAACGAGAAACAATGCCCATGGCACATCGATTTGCAAAGTCCGTTGTTTGGAGAAAAGAATAGATATTTTTATGGGAAGCTTAAGAGTCGCGGCGTCCAAATGGCCGTCCAAACGCCTTCCGGACAGGCCCTTTGGGTGCTGTCCGGACTAGTCGCTGGCTTTGGGCGCCGTCGCTCCCCAGTCGCGGCGCCCAATCTCAAAGGTTTTTTATTTGAATTCCAATATTTTGTTAAGTAAAAATCAAACATACATAAATGTTTAATAGTTTAAACACATAAAATAAAGTTCCACGTTATCGAAAAACATCAATTCTAAGCTCAAACGTCTTGCTCTTCCTGGTCTGCCGCTGCCATGCCCCGTCGCGCCCACAAATGCTCCACTAGATCAGTTTGAAGTGCATGATGAGTATTTTCATCACGAATTTCCAATTGCATTGAGAGATAATCAGCGAAATCTGCCGGCACGTTGTGATCAACATCTGCGAGAGGACCCTCAAAGTCATATGACATATGATCTTGAACGGGATTAGCGCGCTCACTCTCGATAATCATGTTGTGCTTGATCACACAACAGTTCATCACCTCCCACATCTGCTCGTTCGACCATGTCAGAGCAGAGTACCGAACGATAGCAAACATTTGCTGCAGCACTCCAAATGCCCGCTTGACATCCTTCCTGGCACTCTCTTGTTCACCGGCAAAATGACAAGCTTTGTTACCGCGAGGGTTGGGATGCTCTTCACAAATGTTGCCCACCTTAGATAGATGCCATCGGCTAGGTAGTACCATTTGTTGTACTGGTGGCCATTGACCTCATAGTTGACAGGTGGGGCATGACCTTCAACTAGCTTCGCGAACACAGGAGAGCGCTGCAACACATTGATGTCGTTGTGTGATCCTGCCATGCCGAAAGATGCGTGCCAAATCCATAGTTCATGATAGGCCACAGCTTCAAGAACCACACTGCAATATCCTTTGTGGCTTCCTTTGTACAATCCTTGCCAACCAAATGGACAGTTCTTCCAGCTCCAATACATGCAGTCTATGCTTCCAAGCATCTCAGGAAATCCTCTTGCTGCATTCTGTTCCAGAATCCGAGCTGTTTCTTCTTCATTTGGTCCTCTCAAATAGTGTGGGCCAAACACAACAACCATCGCCCTGCAGAACCTGTACATCGACTTGATAATTGTGGACTCTGACATCCGTAGGTAGTCATCTAAAGAATCAGCAGGTGCTCCATATGCAAGCATTCTCATGGCTGCAGTGCACTTCTGGATTGACGAGAAACCAATAGTTCCCACGACGTCCTTCTTCAACTTGAACCACAGATCATACTCCCTCACAGCTTGCACGATCTCGTTGAACAATCCACGGTTCATCCGAAAGCGTCGACGAAAATCCTTGGCGGTGGCGACAGGAGTCTCGGCAAAGTAGTCAGAGACTAACATGCAATGGCCTACCATTCTCTGCCCCGGCTTGCTCTTCTTCCTTCCGAACGACGAGCCTCCCCGTTTTGGTGCGGCATTGGCGTCCTCGTCGGCTTGAAGTTGTAGAAGACAAGAGAGAATCGCTAAATTCTCATCTTCCTCCTCGGCGATGGCGGCTTCTTCTTCCAACAGCATCGCGGCCATCAACTCGTCGTCGCTATCCATCTGCAATACAAATGGGATTGATCAATGGCCCGGTCTCTGGTTAGCATCAATTCTGTCGAAAACCAGGCGTACCAGTAATTCCGCCGAACACCTTGCAGGCAGGGCGGGTCGCGGAGAGGTCGCCGATGCCGGCTGGCGAATAGCCGGCGGACCAGAAGCCGAAGGCGCGGCGAGGGGGGACGGGGGACGGAGGAGGAGAAGCCAACGGCGGCGCCGGCGTCGAGTCGGGGGAGGTGGAGCCGGCGGCGGCGGCGTTCCAGATCGTGGCGACGACGAAAGTGGGGCGACGAGGAAAGAAAAGGGATAAATCAGATGAGAAAACGACGAGATGTGGCCCGCGCGTCGGAGGCAGACGTGGCGTCGCGTTTCGTTCCGTCCGGGGCCGCCCGAAGCCTCCCCAAGTTGAGGGCGTAGGCTGGGCTTGCCGGACACAAAACTGGGCCGCGTCGGACCCAAAACGTGTTTCAGCGGCACGAGTGGGAGCGAAAACCTGTCCGACACGCCCCAAAGCGCTTTGGGCGGCCGTTTGGTCGCCCGACCATATGCTCTACCTAGGAGGGAAGGTAGTACGAAGTAGATGACAAGCGAGAGTTGAGATAAGGATGAGGGCAGCCTCACGTGCGTTGCAGCTCGACAGATAGACCCAACGAAAATTTAATGGAAGCATCCATACCAACAAACAAAGAGTGATAAAGCCACTTGTAGAGTAGAGGCGACACAGAGCAGGAGGGGAAGCAAAGGAAAGAAGAAGCAGAAAAAAGGAGGCAGAGGGAAGCACGTAATCCACAGAGAATTCAGATCAAAACAAGGTTTTATCCCTCTCCTGTCTCTGATGTAGACATCAAAGCCCTTTTCCTACCGAATAATTTTATTTTAGTGCGCAGATAAAAGAAAAGAAATGCGTATGTGTGTGAGTACAGTGGGTTTGCCCTGGCTTCCTTCTCTTTTTATACCCCTCCTTCGTTTCCTTGCAGCTTGAGGAGGAGGCGGTGGACGAGAAGGAAGAAGAGCGAGGCGAAGCAAATGCACAGCTCTGGTGAGTTCTTTGGATCCGGGAGTTAGGGTTCCTCTTCCTCCTCTGGGCGTTCTTGATTTTGGGGGGAGATGATTCGGAGCATTGGCAACCGCCATGAACCGCAATTCTCCCTGCCGTTCTTGAATGGACCGTGTCGTCTTGAACTCCTCAATCACTCTTAGAGCATCGGCGCGTGGAAAAATGCGGGTCGATTGGTTCGTTGAGTGATGGAGTGTGAGATTGCCGTAGCGGGGTTTTAGCCGAGTGCAATTGTGTAACTCAAAGTTCGATTTGGAGATAATTGTTGAATTATTGGTGGGGAGCAGTCTTGACCTAGCTGGTTCCATCTGACGAGCAATGGCGGGCCGCCATGGCGTTATCCGAGTTCCTCTGTTTTCTTTTTCTAGCGAATATGGGAGGAATGGCCAAAGGAAACACCTTTTTAAAGTCTGGCATCTAGAGTGGATTTCCCTGCAGTGTTCCTGCCTTTTCTTTTCTTTCACCGGAGTGCTTTTGTTGCCACTCCAAAACAAAAACAAAAAGCTTGGAATCTTTCAACTGGTCTCAGCTCAGATGATGTCTGCTAAACCTTGCAGTTGCAACTGCCCTTCCTCGTTTTTCTTCCCCAATGCTGTTTCCAGAGTTGAGTCAGGCTTTCTCCCTTCATTGAGCAGAAGTAGACGTCGGCCGCTTTCTTTTAATGACCTACTATTTATGTTCTTTGGGCCAATGTTACTAATTTTGCGCCACTCTTGTGTACAATGCTGAGGTTACTCGTGTCTTTTCTTATCTTAGATTAAGATCCTTCGGAGTTCAGCTTGATTAGATCCATATTATGATGCTCTGGATTTAAAAAGTAGGATTTATGTGATTTGAGTTAGCTTAAACTTGGCCCACGTATCTTAATTCAAAACAGATAATTTGCATCTGAAATTTTTGAGTTTGTTATTTTGGGGAGGTGTTCATGTGCAGTAGTCTGTTTTACCCTACCAACCATGGGTTGAAAGTGAATTCAGCTACTAACGTGCGATAGTGGAATTCCTTTTTCGCAAAACTCATGGGCAATGCCAAAGTTAGAATGAATCAAAGAAATGGTAGATCTATCATCTTTGTATTAGCAAATTCAATTAGATGGCTCTCACACAACAAATCTATTCTTCCTCAAATTGACGTGAAAGTCGTCCATGTTCATTTTCTTAGGTACTTTCGTGTTGCGTCCAAACACTTTTATGTAAAATTATTTACCTTTTGTCAAGTTCTACAAACACAGTAGTAGTTTTGTAACTATCCCCCCTGCAAGTTGGCATTTTATTTGGATATGCTATATGAAAGTCCAAACATAGCTTGTAGAAGAATGTCAAATTAAACAATCAGCATACAGTAGCTGGATGCATGTTATCCACTTGCTTTTCCAGTTTCCTTGTTCGTCATTCTTCTGCGTTCTAGAAGGTAGGCCCCATGTTGTAATATTCTACTGCAGGTTACTTTAGACATTTGAGGCTATGCATCATACATGGAGATTGTATAAAGTCAATTAACATACAAATCAACATAATGCCCTTTCTAATATTGGTGGATGGAGGATATCTTATACCGGCAATTCTGACATCTCAATTAGTAAGGAAAGCTCCTATGATGTTGGTATATAAGATAATGGTTGTGCATGAGATTAGGTAACGATATCGTGCAGGATTTTATTTATTACATGCCCCTTTTCACCATTTGGTGCCTTGCTGGCTGAAACTATTAGAGATTTTCTCTATTTTCTAAAGTGAAACTATTAGGGACTCCAGATTATATGATTGATTTAAAGTTTTCTTAAATTCTGATGTTATGTAGATTATATTGTGCAGGACAGATAATATTTCTCTTTTCAGTGTTTTGATGCCTTGCTGGCAGAAACTATTAGAGATTTATTACTAGATTCTATGACTATATGTTGAAGTTTCTTAGATTCAGATCTTCTGTACGTGAGTTGGATCAGTTCTGCTAGCCCTGTTGGTAATATACTGGTTCTTTTGTGCAGGACTATTTATTGTAGCAATAACTAAAATCCTAGGCTGAATCAAAGTGACAAGACAATGGAGAGGGAAATGACTGCATCATATGAACCCAAAAAGAACAGTAAAATAAGGATATTTGAGAGTTTAGATGAGATAGAAACAGATCTGGCTGAGTATATCTCGCAAGTTTCAGAAATCTCTGTTAAGGAACGGGGATACTTCGCTATTGCCCTATCTGGAGGCCCCCTTGTCAGTTTTTTGGGGTAATAAATTTTCCTAATCTTTGTTAGCTAATGTATCATATTCTGTGGAAGAATTTTCAATACTGTACAAGCTACTTTATCTGAAGTATTATGTTTTAAATTTATGAAAAGGAAACTTTGTGAAGCACCATATAACAAGACACTGGATTGGTCTAAGTGGTACATATTTTGGTCTGACGAACGTGCTGTTGCAAAGAACCATGCGGATAGTAACTATAAATTAACAAAAGAAGGATTCCTATCAAAGGTATGTGAACTTTAGGAGAAAATTCGCAACATGGTCTAGAACAGAACTACTGTTATTTTCCATGATTTTTTTTCTTAAGATTTGCTTGCTTGCATATTTAGTTTGTGGATATTTGTTGCTCCAGTTTCATTTTTTAAAAAGAAATTGATTTACTTTGTTCTTACAAAATGATGGTTATACCTTGCATGAGATCCCTCATACTCATACATGTCTTTTCTTTAACTTTTGCGATTAAAATATATTTTCTTCAGTATATCAATTCAAATAGGCAGTATCAGTTGGGTCGTTCAGATTTTTTGTGTGTTTCTGTACTATAAATGTTTTAGGTTACAGCTTGTATTTAATTCATGCGGAAAATAAAAATAAAAACTGAAGTGGGTAGATTTTGCAACCTCTATACTGTAGACATCCCAAGTAAAGGATATGTGTAATGGAGTATAAATTATTGGTGTCCAACTGCCTAATGTTTGGTCCTCCTATTTTTTTTGCGGGCAGAAAGGGGGAGGGAATGCTTTTCTTGTTAAATCGTTTTTGTCCACTGTCAGTATATTGTCCTATGTGTCAGTCCAAAGGGGCGAAGCCAGAGTAATTGGTCGCTGGGGTCAGAAACATGAGTAACACAAACTTGCATCAATTTTAATGGGTCATTTCTTGCTTATGCACTATAGATACAAGGTATTTTCTCTTGGGCGTCGGTGTCATTTGACCCCGGTCATTATACTGTAGCTCCGCCCCCAAATAGACCTATGGCACGTGGCTTCATGCTGTTATTTATTTCTTCTCAGTCTCTCCAGAGTGTTATGAGTATTTGGTGCTTGACTGATTTCAACCTTGGAAGTGTCGATAGTTTATTTAATTAGTCCAAAGTGTTCGAGAAAAATGTGTAGTGAAAGGAGAGGACCAACCAATTGGCCACAGTATAAGTAATCAAGAATTGATGTTCTCTTTTACATAAAGATCGGGTTTAGAGTTGGAAAGTATGATACGCCTTAGCTCAAAGTTGTGTTGCTGAATCCAGGATCATGCCTTTTTTTTCTCTTTTTGCATATACATTTTACTTGTCTGAACACTATTCATCGTGCTTTAATACTGGTAATGTAGTATATTGAAAGACACAGATGTGCAGTATTTTGTAACTTAAAAATAACTCTTTCTGTAAATTCTGCATATTAGATACTGTTGTTGATCTGGGTAAGTTGTGACTTGTGAGTTAAGTATGCTAATTTGCCACTTTGCTATACCATTTTCTGGTAGTTACGATGCTCAGATTGTTCAGTATCCTTTGTCAACTGCGGGGACCTGATTAAGGCGTCCTAACAACTACTTCATTAGTTCCAACATCCAACTACTCTCGCAACTCCCACCACCAACCACACCTTTCCTTATCTTCTCCCAGGGTCATCTGGAGCCATTATTGTTAGTGTAAGAGTTTATCCAAATAGAACTATTGATTGAAACAGGCTGATTGCATCTGGCACATCTGTCTTAAGTTGCAACAGTCAAATGATTTACATAGTTGAAGGAGTTAAAGGAAAAGTCTTTGATCATGTGTAATACATCTAAGTCTTTGATCATGTGTATATTCCACTGTATGCCAGTACCCTTGCCATTTAATGGTGTGTAGATTTCATCCACGATTTCACTTTATTTGGTTTATCTTGCACTAAGAAGCAAATAAGATGCGGAAATTAGGACAAGAATATGGCGTTCCACTATGATACTGAAATGTTATGCAGCAGCACTTTCGTACGGCATGGCTTGGATCACTTAATTTTTTACAAGATAACCATCTGTTGCGATTAAATTGTATTTGTAGGTACCTATTCTCAGTAGTCATGTGTACTCGATAAATGACAATGCCACGGTGGAGGATGCGGCGACCGATTATGAATTTGTCATCAGGCAGCTTGTGAAGGTCCGTACGATCGCAGTCTCGGAGAGCACCGACTGCCCGAAGTTTGATCTCATTCTTCTCGGCATGGGTTCTGATGGACACGTGGCGTCATTGTTCCCTAACCACCAAGCCCTTGAGCTGAAAGATGACTGGGTCACCTACATCACTGACTCTCCGCAGCCTCCACCTGAAAGAATCACCTTCACCCTTCCGGTAATAAACTCGGCATCAAACATAGCAGTCCTAGCGACAGGTGTTGACAAAGCAACTGCCGTGCGTTTAGCTGTGTCTGACAGCAGCGACGGTGAAGAGATCCCCACATCGCTGCCTGCCCGGATGGTTCAGCCAACAGATGGCAAGCTTGTGTGGTTTTTGGACATGGCAGCCGCCTCGTCGCTCGAAGCATCAGAAGGTGTCTACGAGCAGCATGGCGAGTACTAACTCAGAACGACTGAAGATTCTTTTGCTGTGGCGTGTAAGTCAGTAAGTAGGTGGTGAAACATATGATGGAGGAAGGTTTGGTCTCCCCTTTAGCTCTTAATTCATCTAGTCTTCATGTTGGTCCAGTGGAGGGTTTGCTCCTGGAAATCAAACCCAGTTAGTTTTGGCAGACGGAGATGGTTTTGTGCGGCACAATGTTTATGTGATGTTGAGGGCCTCAGAGACGAGAACACTAAACCTGATTTGTTGTCAGTTATGATAAGTATTCTGTACACCATTATTATCTATGTAGTTGAAGTTGGATTCTTTTGTTAGTATGCAGCCAATCTTATGTGGCTATTTCAAGCTCCAACTGAAACCGAAGCTACAAGTTCCTCTGGCTTTGCTTGGTATGGATCCAGTGTGTTTTTGAAGCACAGGATTTCTCTTGTTGCCATAAATTCACTCAGAACGGCTCTTGTTTATTTTGTGTAATTTCATTTGTTTGCGGGACGGAACTTACTTCTTCTTATTGGTGTGCTTGCTCTGTTTTGTTAAACTGTTGCCCAAAGGGTACTGAAATTTCATGGGTTAATAAACAGGTGACTGTAAAAGCATGATTTGTCAGGAAGCGTGTTACGTACAATTCGGTAGAGTGGTTTCGTAAGTGCAGTCCCAGGCTCCCAGGTATTGCTTGCCTATTCTGTTCCCTTGGAACATGCACAGAATGGACGAGAACTTTTTGCGTCCGAGACTAGGATCATAGTTCGGCTCTTTGTATATAAATCGAGAGAACGGAGGCCATTACTTCAACCCCAATTCAACCTATCCAGAGAAGTATTTTTGCCGACGATTTTGGATGCACACAAGTCTCTTCTCACCATTGCCAAAGCCGTGGAGAAGCATGATGATTGGTTTAAGCGGAGGAGGGGAGCATCAAAGGATATAAGTGCGAGCCCACTGATGTAGTGTGTCGCAGAAGATAGAGTGCTTTCCCATGGGTTTTTGGCTGACGCTGTTGACGACTATGTTTGCATCGGCGTAGATACAATCTTGGAGGCTGTTCGAAGATTCACAAAAGGCGTGATTGATATCTTTGGCCCGGAGTACTTGAGGGCACCAATGATGAGGACACTGAGAGACTCTTGGGTGTGAGTGAAGAACGAGGATGGACTGAGATGTTTATCAGCTGATCGCATGCAGTGGACATGGAAGAATTATCCCGTGGGAAGGAAATGTCAGTAAAACGCCACTGCAAAAATCCAACCATCATTCTTGAGGCTGTTGCATCCCACGAGTTTTGGATTTGGCATACATTCCTTGAATTGTCTGGCTCTCATTATGATATGAATGTGTTTTCGAGAGATCACCAGTGTTGGCAAGGCTTGTTGCCGGAGAGACTCCTTCTTGCAACTATGTTGGCAATGATCATCATTACATGATGGGTTACTATCTTGCAGATGGCATCGATCTTCCATGGGCCACAATTGTGAAGACAATTCCGCTTCCTCCATGCAACAAGAGATCTCACTTTGCAAAGTGTCAAGAATCGATGAAGAAAGATGGGGGAGAGAGAGGTTTCGGTGTGCTTCAGAAGCGCATTGACATTTTTCGTGGCCCTGCCGTTGTTGGAAACCACATGTCATATGGCAAATAATGACATGTTGCATCATCTTGCATGACATGATAATTGAAGATGAGCGCGAGATGCCGGAGAATCATCGTTACATCTACAATGGGGATCCATTTGAGCCCGAACATGATGCAAACATGATACAGAGATTACTCGCAACACGTCGAAGCATCTAGAACTGAGAGATTCATACTCAGCTTCAAAATGATCATGTTGATCATCACTGGATGATACTCCACATCACTTCATAGTTGCTCTTTACTTCATTTGAAACCTTCCGTGTGTTTGCATTTGAATAATTTGGTGTGTAAGGTTTAAATTTGTAATATTCCTGAATTGTTTGAAGCTTAACTATTATGTTTGGATTTAATATGTGTGCAATTATTTAGTTGAAATGTAGTATGTTAAACCAAAACTAGAAAAAAATTGACAACCAAATTTTTTAGGGAGTCAAGTTTAGTGAATCGGGTAGGAACCACTTTTCTTAATTTAGCGGACCACATATATAGGGAGTTAGAGAACGGAGAGGCGTTTGAGGAGCTAAATGATAAGGGATCGGCTAGAGATGCCTTAACTCTCAACTACTTTTCTTGTTAAATATGTGTCGAATATGTGTAGTGTTTAACCGTTGTACTTGTAATTACACGCTAAGTTAGCTGTTGAAGTCGAATACACTTCAACCTTGGTCTAATATATAATGTCATAGTGGGTAGCCAAAATAGACTAAACGCAAACTGTTCTGTTAGACACGAGATTACAGGACGACATCGGGATGTGTGTATTGATCTCAACGGCTTGGTGGTGGTACTATGATTAGTACACGGGCGGGGAGCCCGTTAAGTATGCCCCACAAAATGTTATCGTTGATGGCTGAATCGCATTAACATATCTTGGTATCGTTGTTTGATCGGTTATGCGTCGAGTATAATTATGTGAGAAGATTTTGTGAGCACATAGAATGCGTAACAAATATCTGAATTTTTTGACATTTTAAAATATGTATAAATTCGATTTTACAAACTGGTAGCTTATGCTTCGGGTGTCAAAATGGCGCTAATTGTATTTGGTATTTTTCTGCCTACTTTCTTTTCATGCAGAGAGATACCGGATGTCTGCGCCACCGGTCGGTTCCCAGCTGGATCAGATGCGGCCCACAGCCAAAAGAAAGTTCACGTACGGTCGTCGATGGACTGCGCTGCGCATGCACTTGCGTGCGATCCGGGTCACACAAAACAAGTCGTGCTTCATCTATGGCTGCGTCAGTTCTCGCTATCTATCTGGATCTTGGTTGTCGTTCATGAGACCTGCATGCATGGATACGCGACACACGCGTTTCGTGCCCAAGCTTCCGACCACGTCCCTCTGTCATGGCTGCTGCAGGTGAATGCCTATGCCACACGTGCATGCCGTGATCAAGTTCATTTTTCTTTCTAATCACTAAATTTAGATGCTATTTTAGACTAAAATTACATAAATAGAGCATACATTTGATCTACTAGATAATTTACACATAATGTTTAGCTAAAACTATTCGGTCGTTGTCGTCCTCCGATGTCCGGTGTAGACAACGAAGATCCCGGTAAATTAACAAACTTAACCCCGTGTGGGCGGCGCTTGAGCTTCTCGGAACGGGCTTGTTGGCTCTTCCTTCGACACGACCGATCCCGGAGGCGGGTTTACCTAGTGGCGTGACGATTTCAACAAAATTGGCCGCACGTAGGCGTTGCCGGAGGTTCATGCCGGAGGGCTTCAGTGGAAGCTTCTGGCCCCGCCCACCGCTACGGCCTTGTGCACACGCTTGCGGCGGGGCGCACGTTCTAGGCCAGCGATTCGCGGGCCACCTGTTCCAGCTCGGCAGCTTCCTGCTCCTGTAGCACGCGGATGAGCGCGGCTCGCCGGTCTTTGTCTGCGTCGAGCGACTCGAATGAGCGCTCCATGGCCTCCTGCATATGAATGTCGTCAGCGTCCTCCTCCTGCCTGAAGTCCTTGCTGGTTCAGGAGAACTCGGGGTTTTCATTATCCTCCTTGTTGGGAGCAAGTGCACTGGCGGGGGCGGTTCCAGCGACACCCGCGGAGTACGCCTCCTCCTCATGGTCGGGGACATCGAAGTACGCCGCATCCATGGTCCTCCTCACCTTCTCCGGCAGTCGGCGTGAATCGAGTCGGTACGTTCGGCAGCATGTCGGCCCAGACGGCCCCGCGACGGCGAGATAAGCTGCCGCGGTAGCGCCCGAGCGTGCTCCGGCGGACGCTCTCGATCTAGTTTAGAAGGTGCTAACTCGGTGGCGTTGGTGGTGGATCCATCCCGAAAGTCGGGGAAGGGGTTTGGAGATGCGGCGGTCGTAGCTGGGGAGGATGGGGGGGGGGGGGGGGGTGCTAAGGTTTGGCTCGCCGACGTCTATTTAAGGACCTTGCCTGCCACATTAAAGGCGGTGGTTGGTGGTTGGCTAGTGGAGAGTCTGAGAGCTGGGTTAGGCAACCCCGGGGCGGACTCGAGCGTGTCTGGCGCGGACACAAACTGGCTCAAATTTAGGTTGAAAATGTGTTCGTCCGGACAGAAAAACGGACATTGGTCCGTTGGCGTTGCTGCGTTGGCCATGTTTTTTATCCGCACGAATAGAAACGAACCCGAGCAGACCAACAGGTCGTTGGAGTTGCCCTAAATCCATGCCCAGCCATCAGACCAACGGGTCGTTGGAGTTGCCCTGAATCCATGCCCGGCCATCCCTTAGACCAGATTTGACGGCGACTGCACGTAAATTGCTCCGCTCCTGGACGTACTCCAAGAAAACATATGTACCTGCAGCTCGAAAGATCGCGTGAGCTCACGATGATGCGGTCAATTTCACTTTGCAATGTCTACATATAGTCATCGTCTCATCGAGGCTTCGCCCATAAGGAAATGAAAATAGTGCAGCCAGAACAACCCACCCTAGTCGATATGGCGTGCAGATGGCCATTCGCTAGCTAGTGGGCAAAATCTTTAGGAAAGGATTGCGCACATAAGACACGAAAAAGGTCTACTTTGTTAGTCTAGAAGAAAGCGATCGACTGACTTTCGGATCAGTAAGCACTAGTGATCAGTGACTGGCGTTGGGGATAAATTCCTCTAACTAAGCATGTTCATTACGATTCATATGCAGGTGGCCTTACAAATATTACATCAATCAACTGATGACAATGTACTGTAGTATTAAAATTTCGGTCCCCAAAGAGATTAAAAAAAAACTTTGGGTAAAATTAGATTCCTTCCCGGCCGTGGTTGAATGAATGGGACCAAAAATCTTTCAGGAAAAAAACCATGACAGCCAACTTTCACAGAAAAGGGCGAACACGGAGGCAGAGCCACATCGAGAAAAACGAAGACGAAACAAGAAACGCTGGTGGCAGTAATGGTGATCCACAAGCTAGCAGCTAGCTTCTTGCACTGCCGTGGAAGCGAGAGGGAAAGCGCTCCACGAGAATAGCTCAACCCTGTCTGCATGCCGGTGTCCCCGGGCCGACACGCCTACGCCCAACAAATCTGGCTCACACGCCACGAGAAGAGCTCTCTCTGACCCGCTTTTCTCAAGTTCCTTCGTCACAAAGTACAGACTGGAGGGAGGAGTGAGCAGCTGGTTCTCGAGCGAGCTCCGGATCCCCCATGGCGGCGACATCGCGTCCACAGTTCGTGCGCCTGGGTGCCTCCATTGCGCTGCTCCTACTCGCCATCTCCGCTCTGGTGCCTTCGTCAGGTGAGGGCTCTCCATCGATTTCTGGCGTTTTCGTTTTTTTTTTCTTTGTTTCTTCAGAGGCTTTCGTCGATTCATGCATGCCCTGTTGGAGACTGATTTCTGCGATCAAAGCCGGATTTCGGTAATGCGAAAAAGGAGAGGATTTGGGGTTATTTGCTTATTTTGGTAACATTTGTGGTGACGATTTATTGTTGCCGCCATAATGATGCGGATCGTGCTGATCAAAACACAATCTTCCTGTCATTTACTTGGTTTTAGGAAGCGCTGCTATCGCCCAACTTTGTTATTTTTGCAGCCACTGAATAATCTGTTTTCATGTTAGTTACAGTGTTCTTTACGTAGCCCGAGTGGCTGACTGAAACCGGACGAATCTCTATGACATTTCACTCTCTCCTGAAACATGTTCAGGGTTTCCTAAAAGAGAGTTCGAATTTCAATACTTGTAGGCCTCTCACACCACTAGCTTTTCGTGTTTGTGTATTTATCTAGTTCAATTTGGTTTCATTTAAATTTGTTTTAGTACTTTTTTAGTTCACATAGCCTTGTAGGTTTGGTCTTTCTCATGACCAAATACATTTAACTGGGAGACTGAGTGGTACATACTATTCTGTAGTTTTGTTACAACTCAGCGAAAAATCGGCCTTATGGATAGTGCCACACTAAAACTGTGAGCTCCTCTTGTTCTGTAAACGGCAGTTAGTGGCAGTAATATTGGTCTGTTTAGTCACCAATATGATCACTGAAAGCTCCACTTACTGTCCATTCAGTTCAAGTTATGCCCTTGTTCAAACTATTTCAGTTCAATATATGGCAACAGGTGATGTTTTAAAAACAACGGTCACCATAAATACTGGTGAGAACTCTTCCGTGGACTAGTGGTAGCCGTGCATATGCGCATAAGGGCCAGGTCTCGGGTTCGAGTCCTCACTTCTACCTTAATGACAAAGCCGGGTGCAGTCCCACCTCCGGTCTTTTTTTTTTTTATAAATACTGGTGCTGACTCCTGACCCTAGCCTGTTATGTTTCGCTAACAAGGCTTTCACATGATTTCTTAAGGATGTGTTCGGTTCCAGAATTTGGTGGAACGGAACCGGTCCGTTCCGCGCCTAGCGCTAGTTCGTGTGTTCGGTTTGGTCCGAGGAACGGAACCGAGTAGTTCCTAGGAACGGCATATTCCTCAAATATGCGGAACGAAGTCATCCGGCCAAATCGGCCGGATCGCGCGGAACGGCTCGCTAACGAAAAAAGTAATCTTGATTAATTATCCCTAAACTTGATTAATTATTTCTAATCTTGATTAATTATTCCTAATCTTGATTAATTATTACTAATCTTGATTAATTATTCCTAATCTTAATTAATTTAGCAATGCGGAACGGTTCCATCCCTCCCAACCGAACAGAAAACGGAACCATTCCGTTCCTCGAATTTTTCCTAACCGAACACGGGGTCGGAACCGTTCCATGACCTCGGAACGGAACCATTCCGTTCCATCCCCTCTCGTTTTAGAACCGAACACATCCTAAATGTTTGCTACCATGACATTCTTTGAACTTAGAGAAACCTTTTCTTCAAGCAAATTTCCTTGGCATTCTGCAGACGCGTATGATCCGCTTGATCCGGGTGGGAACATTACAATCAAGTGGGATGTGATTCAGTGGACTGATGATGGCTATGTGGTAAGTGAAGCAATGCAATCTGTTTCAAGCTATGACCAATTCAGTGCATGCCCCTATCGCTACAGAAATCCACATCTGCTTGTTACAGAAATCCACATCTGCTTTCGTCATTCTTACATGAGCGAATTTCATGAAAACAATCTTTCGTAAGGAAATATAACTGTTCTGCAATACCTTATGTTTTTCCATTTTTTTTTGCAGATTAACACAATTAGTTACCTCATAATATAAAATCTTTGTTTACAAAGTGATGATTTTGTGTCATTGTTATGCAATAGAATGTGATAGCCTTCACAACATTTCCAAACTGCCTGTAGTAGGCTTTAATTTGCTTGCTGAATTTTCTAACATTTGGGATGACTGAACATTAGTGCATTACCCAGCCAATAAATAAATTATAGTACAATGATATTCTAAGACAACTGAACGGAGCTGCAGGTCAAGGAGATACTGAAACTGACACAAAACATTTATGGGTTCATAGGTCTATTTGCTATGTTGTTGGGGCTCCATTGTAGTTTTCTTTCGGATGAAAAATAGGTCTATTTGACTGATCTTTATAATCAAAAGTTGACGATCTGCTGACCCGTTGCAACATTTAGACTTTCTTCAGATTTATTCTACGAAACTTATAAGCTGACAACCTCCACACAATCTAATATCCTGTTCCCAGTTCTCTATAATTCCATTTTGCTAACAAACTATACCATTCCTCCAGGCTGTTGTTTCACTATACAACTACCAGCAGTATCGCCATATCCAACCGCCGGGCTGGAAACTCAGTTGGGTGTGGCAAAAGAAGGAGGTAATCTGGAAAATGCTCGGTGCCCAAGCCACGGAGCAAGGCGATTGCTCCAAATTCAAAGGGGAGTTCCCACATTGTTGCGAGAGGAAACCGGAGGTGGTGGACCTGCTCCCGGGACACCGTACAGTATGCAGATTGCGAACTGCTGCAAAGGGGGAGTCCTCAACTCATGGGCACAAGACTCTGCCAATGCTGTGGCATCATTTCAGGTCACTGTTGGTCAGTCAGGGACTTCAAGCAAGTCTGTTAAAGTGCCGATGAATTTCACCCTGATGGCCCCCGGACCCGGGTATACTTGCGGAGCTGCCAAGAATGTGACTCCTACTAAGTTCATTTCACAGGATGGGAGGAGGTCCACTCAAGCCCTCAGTAAGAATTTCATATCCATGATATACCATCTGATGTATATTTGTTTCAGGAATAAGCTTCTGGCTTCTTTAAGATCTTCATGATCTTCATTGTGTAGCAAGAACGTTAAGCATTTTGGTGACAACTTATATTTTCATGTGCAGAGACATGGAATGCGACATGTACATACTCGCAATTTGTCGCGCATAGATCTCCAACATGCTGCGTTTCGCTCTCGTCATTTTACAACGATACTATTATAAACTGCCCGACATGCTCGTGCGGCTGCCAAAATAACAAATCTAAACCAGGAAGCTGCGTTGAGTAAGTTAAATTATATTTGACATGATCCAGAATCTTATGAAATACAAGAATAAGATTCATGTTTTTTTGTTCAGTTATGTGACAGTTGAGTGTACTCTTTGACAGAGGCAATTCGCCTTATCTGGATTCTGTGGTGAATGGGGACAGCACAGGCAGCTTGACACCTCTGGTGGAATGCACCTCTCATATGTGCCCAATAAGAGTGCATTGGCATGTCAAGGTTAACTACAAGGATTACTGGAGGGTCAAGATCACGGTGAATAATTTCAACTACCGGATGAACTACTCGCAGTGGAACCTCGTAGCGCAGCACCCTAATTTCGACAACCTGACTACTATTTTCAGCTTCATGTACAAACCTCTGAACCCATATGGAACAATAAGTGAGCAATTCATCATCATCCCCTGAACACTTCCATATTCTGCAATTATGTGTATTATTCTTTCCAGCTATTGATAAGTCCTCCGTCGCAGACGATACGGCGATGCTGTGGGGCCTCAAGTACTACAATGACCTGCTCAAGACTGCCGGGCCAGATGGGAATGTTCAGTCTGAGCTTCTGTTCCGGAAGGACCCGGCGACGTTCACCTTCCAGAAAGGCTGGGCGTTTCCGAGACGAGTCTACTTCAATGGTGACAACTGTGTGATGCCGCCTCCAGATGCGTACCCGTGGCTGCCGAATGGGTCGCCGCGGTTGTCGGCTACACTTACCCTTTCATTCGTTACAGTTTGGACGGCAATGACATTCTTGCTTGTTCATGCGTAGCAAAGGGGGAGTGTGGATCAGTTACATACAAATGGAAGTTTTGACCTTTCTTGAAGAGAAGATGCTTAATCCAACCAAGGCCTTCACCGATCATTGTACATTGCTACTTGTTGTACATTTTAGCTCAGGCAAGACGAATACTTAATTATTTAGCAATATGTACATGATTTGAAGCATTTGTGGCTATGAACAAGCACATTCTGATATGTCTATGCAAACTGAGGTTATCTGAGTTATCCAAGATTGAAACAAGATTAAGAATGATGCAACATTGTCAGTGAACATAAGACTTTGCTATCAGTTCTCATCAGGCAAACGTGAGACCAGTGTAAACTGCAGAGTGTGAATTCCAACCTGATTGTGTTTCTACAGACAGATTTCCCTAGCGAAATACTCGTGTCCTCCACTCAAGGAAAAAAACTTGCCTTGTCCAATTTTAAAATCACCAGTCTCAGTCTTGAAGCCCAAAACATCCACCTATCTACAGGTAGGCAAAACATCAAGGCCACCTCTGTCGACGCTCATGCCATGAGAAGTGTCAAGAAGGCGATGACGGCCGCCGCGGCTGAGCCCAGAAGCGACGCCGAGGTGAGCACCGGGGTGGAGTTGGGCAGGTAGGGGTAGGAGTCCGGCGACGGCATCTGGCACTCGTCGCCGTTGAAGTAGATCTTCCGCGGGAACGCCCACCCCTGGCTGAACGTGAAGGCGCTGTCGTCCTTTCGCATCAGCACCTCCGACTGCACGTTCCCGTACGGCCCCGCCTCCATCAGCTGGTCGTTGAAGAACTTCATGCCGTAGAACAGCGCCGTGTCATCTGCGCCAATGCCAGCACATCAAGAACAGATCAACTGCATAGTTCCTTGCCTCTCGATCGACATTGATTAATTAATTAATTAACTGCAGAGAGTTTGTTCTTGTGGCTTACTGATGGAGCCGTAGGAGACGACGGGCTTGTAGTCGAAGCTGAAGACCTGGGTGATGTTGTCGAGGTTTGGGTGCTGCGCGACGAGCGTCCAGCCGGTGTAGTTCATGCGGTAGTTGAAGTTGGTGACGGTGACCTTGGCGCGCCAGTAGTCGTGGTAGTTGAGCTTGACGTGCCAGTGGACGCGCACGGGGCACATGTGCGTGGTGCACTGCAGCAGCGGCGCCGCGCTCTGCCGGTTCACGTGCCCGCGCGCCGCCACCGCCACGGCGGTCTTCCCCGACGCCGACATGAGCCGCTTCGAGTCCCGCTCGCTGCGGGCGCAGGTCTTGTGCTCGCAGCCGCAGGCGCACCTGGCGCAGGGCACGATGGTGTCGTTGTAGAAGGAGGAGAAGGAGACGCAGCACGTCGGGTACTTGGACGCCAGGTGCTGCGAGTACGTGCACGTCACGTTCCACGTCACTGCATCCATCGCACGGACGTCAGGACAGTTGGTTACAAAAAAATATTCATCATGCATGCATGGGCATGGCGAAGGTCTCGGAGGTGAAGACGTACTGAGGGCTTGGGTCTTGCGGCGGTGGTCGGCGGTGAGGAAGACGGTGGAGGGGACGACCTTGGCGGGGCCGCAGGTGTACCCAGGGCCGGGTCCGAGCAGGGTGAAGTTCTTGGGGAGCTTGACGGTGCGGTTGGTGGTGCCGGCCTGGCCGACGCTGACCTGGAAGGCGCCGACGGAGGCGGAGGGGTCCTGGCCGTAGGCGGAGAGGACGCCGCCACGGCAGCAGTTGGCGATCTGCTGGTTGTACGGCACGCCGGGGAGGAGGTCGACGACGGCGGGGGTGCGCCTGCAGGAGTGCGGGATGTTGGCCTTGAACTTGGAGCAGTCGCCCTGCTCCGTGGCCTGGGCGCCCACCATGGACCAGATCACCTCGCGCTTCGCCCACGTCCAGCCCACCGTCCACCCCGGCGCCATGATCTGGCGGTACGTCTGGAAGTTGTTGATCGTCACCGTCGCCTGCGCATAATTAAATCACCATGCATGGCATGTTGCCATCGATCAATCAGTTAGTTTCGTGCTGATTCGTGTTGACACCGCCAAGAATGAACCGCGCATAAAGGGCCTGTACTCACGACGTATCCATCGGGTCCACGACAGGACGTCCCACTTGATGGTAATGTTCCCGTTCGGATCCAAGGGGTCGTAGGCCACTGCAGCAAGATCGACAGACAATAGTACTAGTTCAGAGCATCGGCCAAAGACAAATTACCAAACACGATCGAGCAACAGAATAACAGAGCAGGAGGAACCTGCAACGGAGAGCGTGGCGGCAAGGATCATCAGCGCGAGCGCGGCGTTAGGCAGCTCCATTCTCGACGCGCGCGACGTACCGCCAGAACACGCCTGCGATAGATATCTGGTGAGCGAAGGTGTGCGACCAGTGCCGGGGGCTTTAAGGCAAAGAAAGCTGGCCATGGAGAGGTGCATTCAGCAGGAAGCTAAGCCATGCCAGCCACCGGCCGGCGGCGCCTGCGCGCGACGTCGATAGCAAAGCGCCACCAACCTCGACCGATCCGGTGCTGTCGGGTGCACGGGTTTCCTTTGACGACAGAGCGGCCGCTTACCATGATCGTACGTGGCTTTGCCTGCACCTTTTCTCATGTGGCTCCTTGTGCTTGCTTGCAGTCTGGTTCCTCTGCGCCCAAGCAACGTGGTGGGTGGTCGCCGGGAGTGGGAGTGGCAGCTCAGGGAAAGGGACGCCGCGCGCCTGGCACAGCCTCATGGAAATTTGTAGAAACTACCCGAGATATCAGTGGCCGTTGCGACCGGTCTCCGATCACGACGGTTCAACACCTGAACACACATGAACATTCTTTCGTTTTTTTAGAGAACACGTGCTTTTCATTAACCAACTAGACAAACTGACAATACAAACAGTTTCCTGAATACAATCCGGGGCCACACACACGCCACACACACCACACCTAATATATTCACTTGACTGGCTAAAAGATGAGGGGCAACATTTTTTTACGCCCCTAAGAGCATCTCCAACATCGCCGCCTGTTGGAGATGCTCTAAAACCAGCCACTATTGTTGCACAAAAGCGAACCATGGAGGCCTTTGAACCGGTTCCACACATAGTAGAGCATCGAACCATAATGTCTGACACAAAAAGCGAGCCAAGAACTTGGTGCGGTTCCAAGTCTTCAATCTCTAAAGAGCACCATAGCCAGGCGGAGAGAAAATGCTAGATAAAATATGAATTGCATGTAATGGATGGGCCCATCTCTCTGTTCAAACCGAACCAACACATAGCAGGTAAGTTACTTCGAACTAAAGTCTGACACCTTTTTTTTATTCGAACCCATGTAGTACATGGTCTAACATGGAGAACTGAGCAAACCGAAAACGAGGCGACTAGTTTCTTGATATCTTGAATCAACAAGCACATATCGCTCGATATCTCTCTGAAAAGTTAATGCTTTGGACAACTGAGAGATAATTTGAAGTGAGACACACTTTGTCAAAGCCTGGAGTGAGGGAGTCAGAGTTCGAAGAGAGCAGGGACAAAGCTAGAATAAAATGGCAATGGGGTCATCAGTATAATCTCTCTGTTACGAGTGGGGTTATCCTCTATAATAAACATTAGATAGTACAAATTAATGAAGATTTTTGTAATTTTCACTAGTGTCAGTGCCTTCAGGCAGCTCCGTTCCTAGAAAAGAGGATTCATTTCTCTTATGCAAAACATGTGCATGAGAATTTCATCTCTCTTACCCAGTTTCCTGCTGCCCGGACGGTCACCCGGAATTGGCCTCGAAAACCCCTTTTTTACACATTGAAGATAAGATTCCAAATTTACTCTCTCTCTCTCTCTCTCTCTCTCTCTCTCTCTCCTCTCTCTCTCTCTCTAGTCCACTGTTAAAACCTCAAAATCTCAATCCCTAACCAAACCTCAAGATCACTGAGGTAAAAGAAAGAGGAGAACTAGATCTACAAATCGTACAAAACAAAATTCCATTCCTCTTTGATTCCTTTGTTGTGCTTGTTAATGATCTACTTTGAGGGAAGTCAACATCTTTAACTGGTTGTACCTCTCGGTGCTCTCACCTCGAGCATCTTCACCATTTCATATCTTCTACATGACTACTTCTAGCAACAAACCTAGCATATCTTCTACAGGTCCAAGACCCTCGCTTCTATACTAGTTACTCAATGTTGGCCTCGGCGGCTGCAACGGTGTTTGTAGCTCTAGGGCATTGGAGAACAGACTGCAGTTCGCAGCATTTCAGCCATCTCCGTCTTTTCGCTACATCAGCATCTCTCAAATGTATTACCCCCTCCGTTCACTAATATAAGGCATTGGGACCTACTTTTAAATTTGACTACATACATTTCTAAAATGAGTGAATCTATGTACAAATAAGTCTAGATACATTTGAATCAAGAAAATGGAAATGATAGGTCCAATGACTTATATTAGTGAACGGAGGGAGTACGAGCGGAAACGTCATAGCCCATCATCAAACTCGTTTAGCACTGAGAGTACAAACTATACATCCTTAGCTATTCAGTGTTTAAGTTCAGATACATACAATGTTCAAGGTGGGACATACTTTTCGTATCCAGTGTGGTTCCATTCACGCCCTATCTGTAAAATGCTCCTAAATGAATAAAATTATTTTTGATAAAAAAATGTGTCACATTTTTTTTTTTAGAAAGCCCACGTATATTAACATCAAACCACGTACAGAGTACACGGTACAGATACGAAATACCGCACATACGCAGGGGATCCAGGCCTAGAGCAAACCGCAGCTTCTTCACCGGCGTCGTCGACGATGCCCGCCGTCCTCCTTCTCACCACGCCCCGAGAGCACCTTTCTTGAACAAGAACGCCGCAGAACCCGTCCGCCGCGCAGCAGCGGAACTTGTGCCGATAAACGAGCTCGGCGAGTGCGCTCTCGCTCCAACTCCTCCGCCTTGCCGCAGCCGTCATCGTCGTCGACGCAGATGGAAGCCACCGAGCTTGTCCAGCCCTGGGTTCCAGCCGCCAGATCCGCCGCCAGCACGGATCCGACGGGAGGACGAAGTACTCGAGCACCACGCCGGGCCCCGAGCCTCCGCAAGTCGAGCGCGGCGACGACGAACCCCGAGGGGATCCACCGCCGGAGAAGGCCGCCTCGACACCAAACCACCCGCCGCCAGCCCCACCTCCTCCAAGGCGCCGCCGGCGAGAACACTCCCCTACCCTACCATATATACAAGCCGGAGTCGGGGATCCCCCACCCTCCCGCCGCCGGAGCGGCCGGCGGAGGAGGAGAATCCCGCGGCTCAGCGGCGAGCAACGGTGGATCGACGAGATTCGCCCCAAAAATCGCCTTTTCTCCTCCTGCTACAGTGACGGGGAGGGGAAAGTGTCGGCCGTGATTCCAGCAAAAAAATGTGTCACATTTGTTTTACAATTGACTAATAATACAGATTCCCTAAAAAACTAATGATAAAATTGTGTCACATTTGTTTTACAATTAACTAATAATACAGATTCCCTAAAAAAAGATACAGATGAGACGCAAAATAGAACAGAAAAAACACCTCTCTATTTTTCACTTGTACGCAAAGGCTGGTATCGTATCGGTGTCAAGGCTCTCCAACTCGCCCCGTTGCCATTGGGGCTTCTCCGCCTCCTCCACTTTCTCGCTGACATTACATGTTAAAAGTGACAGAAAATAAATGATGACATTACATGTTAGAAGCAATTTTCGTGAATTAGAAATAATTTGTAGCCTAAACCATCTGGAAAACTCGTTGGTGCACCTGGAGCTCGTTAAAACAAAATGAACTTCGGGTCCCAAGATAATCTGTCAAAAAATATACAGATGCATATACACATTTACTAAGTACGAGAGAAGTTTCGTTTACATGCATGTTGTATTTTGAGCTACAAAAGAAAGACCAATTTCGGGACAAAAAAAAGGAGTTTTTACTCCTTTATACAACCACAATTCTGTTATTTTTCAATAGCACGAAATAAACGCCTTTTTTATCAAAACTTTGCACAAAATATACATACCATGTATACATCTTAACCTTAAAAAATGGAATTCTTTGGAACTTCAAAGTACAATTTACTTTTTTTTCTCGATATGAGCCGGTGGTGGAAGGTGGCGATCAAGCTCGGGGAGGACGTGGAGCGGTGGAGAAGAGCTATGTTGGGTGGGTTTGCACTAGAGTAGGCATCGCCTCGTTGCCTTGGTTGCTTTTTTGATAGTCGGTTCTGCTGCATACATCCAGAGGCATAATTATAAGGATTTTAAACTGTAATACATCCACATAATACGGATCATGGGTATTGTAAGAACTCTTATACTCTCATATGTTTGACTCCCTCGCTAGCGTGTGAAGACTGAATGTTTAAATCAGGCTTTACTGTAATTGTTTTTACAGTCCATCTAACAAACGTACACACTTAAAAATGATTGTCATCTGATATCTTTCTAAGTGTCAACTAGGATGTTCTACATCCTACGATTTATCTAACTGTGGTTGCAAATATGTACTTGCTATTTTTTCCGAGAACGTCCTCCGAACAATAACCAGTACAAAATTTTCAAAAAGTAACAAAAATTACGATGAAGTCTTGGATCACCTAGTGATGACTACAAGCAATGGAGCAACTTGAAGTCACGTCGATGTGATGTCATCGTCCCTCCTCTCACCAGAGCTAGACAAACCTTTTTGTAGAAGACAACCAAGAAGTCATCGTGCTAAGCCCCCGTTGAACCAGCGCACCCGAGCAGCATATGTCGCTGCCAATGATAACAATAGATCGATAGGCGTGTACATGCAACCACACCTACGAACATGAACACCGACCAGATCACGTGAGATCCGCTGGGAAGACAACTCCACACGCCCTATGTCGACACTACCGTAATTAATGGGGATAGGGCGAGGAAAACCTAATTTTGACATCACAGTGTCGCCACCGCCTCACCATCTCGAATAAGACACTCACAATGCCTCAAAAAAAGAATGGAAACCCTCGTCGTGGAAAACCTATTCGCCTCTAGATCGATTTCCCCTCTCTCTGCGGGTCCTACTTGTCGTCTCGGTTGAATTTGAATCTCTAGACGTAATTGCTATTCCCCAGGAGTATTTGTTAACTAAGTACATCTGTATATGGTTATGAAGAACTGGCGAATACAATATGTTTAAGTGTGATTATAAAAGTACTCGAAAAAAGTGTGAATATAATCTGTTCAGGAGTGACATGTTATCTGCTTAGATACGGTGGTTATATCTCCTCAAAGAACTAAGCTCCCTGGAATTAGAGCGCTCTGAGGGCATCCACCCGTCGAAGCGTGATACGCACATGTACGTCGGTGTGCCTGTTGGACTTTTGGTCGGTTCGGTAGCTTTGGAGCGATGCATGACCCGCGCGTGTCCTCGCTCGTTAGTCATTCCTCAACGAACCGGCTGTCGTTCGGTCGTTTCTCCGTCCCCGCCCGAGTCAAACGAGGCGACGCGAGCGAAGCGGCCGCGTGAGGCTGGGCAGCGCCGCCCGCCGTCGATTCCTCTCACTGCAGCCACCTCCTCTTCCCCCGTACGCGCCTCCATGGAGCTGGGCGGCGCCATCGTCGTCGTCTCCCCTTGTTCCTCCCCTAACAGCTCTGTTCGCAAACGCCGGCGGCCGGCGCCTCCGTTCATCGCCACATACGCCGGCCGGCACCTCCACTCGTCGCCATCCCACACCAGCCCTGTCCCGACCTTCCTTTCCCAGCCTTCGTCCTCTCTTCGCCCTTCTTGTTGACTTCATGTCCCCGCTTGTGCCACCCCGGCCAGCCGGCGTTATTCCCGTCGCCGCCTGCGGATGGGGGAGGAGGATGAGATGGCGGGGCCGGTCAGGAAGAAGGAGATTTCGGGGGTGGTGGGGAAGAAGGGGGGAGCAGCCGGATGGAGAGCATGACAAGGATCCGGCGGGCGACGAGGAAGTGGAGAGAATTAATCTGCGGATGCCGCTGTCTCCGTGGCCTACTCAGCTGCGTGTGATTCCTGCTCTGCCTCCACCTCTACTGCAAGGGTAATCCAATCGGAATCCTCTTCTTCGTCAATCCCAGTCGGCGGAGCTGCTCAAGGTGCGGACCGCGGCGGCCGGAGGCGGTGCTGCTCTGGTTGCGGGCGGAGGACGGAGGGGGAGCTGCTGAAGGCGCGGAGGACGGAGGCGGAGCTGCTCTGGGCACGCACGCGGCGGCCGGCGGTGGAGCAAGCGGCGTGAGTCGATGAAAGAAAGGATTCAGGTGAGCAAGCTCTATCGACGCGATGGCAAGCACACAAGTATGCACATCTATGCGCATTATGCATTGGAGTTTGTATTTGTTGCTTCCCTTCCGTAGTTTACATTGTTTCTGTAGGGCTAGATATCATTACATTGGTACGTTGATGTGTCACATAGGACTGGTATATGACAATTGATTAATCAATTTCTGTATGAAAAAAACCAGTCAATCATCGCCTCCAACTATTTTGGCTGATGTGCTTTTGTTGTTTTCTCAGCTAGAAAAACGACGATTCAAGTTTATTCACAGCCTGAGAGGTGCATTCTGAGTTCATTGTAATCCCTTATATCTCCCTATCGTGAAATCCCTGCTCTATTCTCTGACTTACTGTACTAAACCTTTTTTTTTTGCGGATAAAGATACATCAACCGAGCACCTTACAGATAAGCCCAGAAACAAAGAGAAATTACAACCAGGTCCTTCTGAGCTCCGACGCCTTCTTCGTCGTGCAGCACGTTCCGCCGGCGGAACCCGCCGCCTTCTCCTCCAGTAAACCTTGGACTGGGAGGAGCCCTCCGGCAGCCAGGAAGTCGACGGCACTCGACACCGAAGCGCCTCCATCCCGCACCACGACCAGCGCCAACTCGGTCAACGCCATCTTCATCAAGAACTTCAGGAACCAGCTTCGCCATCACGAACGCCGGCCCGAGGGAACTGTACTAAAATCTTTGAATCAGCTTGATTAGGAAAATAAGAGTCTGGACTGCAAACTTGCCTCCGATATATTTGAATTGCAAACTTGCCTCTGAACAGTTGTGGGCCTGTGGCAGCTGTGGGTACTCCTTGAGAAATCTAGCAAACACGATAGGAACCATTTATAAATAAAGTGTAGTGTATAGAATTCACAGCACGTGCATTATTTTGTAGGAGTGAATTACTTCTTTCTTTCTCAAGACTACTGATATTTTACTGTTTAAATAATAATGATAGCTTCTAAAATGTATGGCACAGATGTGCCAGCACTTCAAATGAAAAGTTGCCTGAGTCCATACCTGTGTGTTGCTCTAGGATGGAAGGATTGTATTAGCTGAGAAGCACATGTAAGCATTTAGCATATCTTTTACTGAATTTTCAGATTACATGTTTCTTTAAACGCGCTTAATTACCAGTACTATGCACCTGAATTTAATGTGTATTATTTTGGTCAATTACTTAAATTGAAGAATTCAACTTTTCAGAAAATAATGAGAAAGTTACATATGTGTCTTATTTCTTTTCTTGGAGCAGTAAGTTTTCCCTTTTTGTTAATTCTTTAAGCATGAAAATTGACCTGAGGCCTAAAGTACCATCAGATTTTATGGAACCGAAGTTGCTGCTATATATTTGCACTTGGTCCTTTAGTCCCCAGCCATCTAATTGCCATGTGCTGCCAGCATACCTAAAAGATAAATATCGCACACCGAGAAGTCGGCGACATCCTAGAGGCTGATTGCTCGTTCATTTTTCTTTTCCATCTGATCAGCTTTTTTTTCCCAAATTTATTTTCTCATGGTCATGGTTTGTTCTTGGGATGGTTCATGTTCACGGTCAGGATTTGGTTTCAATCCATGCTCAGTTATGGGATTCAGTTTCGGTCCATGTTATAATTGTTGTCGTTAAATTGATCTTCTAGATTGTTATATTAAGTCCAGTTGTTAGCTTCCTCACATTAGGGTAAGCTTGCATTATAGCTCCAGACCTGCTTTCGTTTTGATTTTTTTATATAGAAAAATAAGATCTGAATCCCCCTGTTCCATTGTAGCTCCAGATCTGCTTTCCGTTAGATAAAGTTAGGCGGTTGAATTAGGAAAGTTAAATCATGTACATAGTTTCAATTTGCAAATGCTAGGCACTGATTCCTGTATGTATACAATTTATTGAGACCCTCCGTTTGTATGCATATGTATGCCGAAAACAATGTGGACAACTATGTAACCTGAACAGAATGCACTTGTGGCATACAAGGGTTATTTGGAGGTGATTAACGAGAGATTTAACAACCAATATTATTGCTGAAGGAGGTTCAGTAAATGATGTAGCAATACCTATTTTACTGTCATTTTAGATTAAGTAAATGGGTTTGTTCAAACAATTAAATTACCACTAAATTTATGTCATATCATTTCTGTAACAATGGTTATGTTCTCAAGAAAAAGGGAATGGTTAATTGCTTCATGTGTTCTCTGTGCATTTATTTTTGTTGTGGTTGCCTGAAATTAAAATACCTAAAGGTCTAAATACACAAGAAGAAAGTTAGTCGGTCTATTGTTGTACCCTGATAATTGTAACCTGCTAGGTCTCAGTATTGTTGCCTGTTCATACTCATATTGTGTTCACTTATAAATCATTCATTTTCCAAGCCAATGAAGTTAAAGAAAAGATCATTGGCATAAACAAAGATTTTGGTGTTGAATTTTTCTCTCAAAATGGAATAATATCGAGAGTAAGCCTACTCTACCCTCAAACTAACGCTATAACAGCTGGGGTCTTGTGAATCTGGTCCGCTGTGAGCTCCAGTGAAGAGTACGAGGGTACTGTTATGTTATAGATGTCATCTATAACATGTTAATCCCGCTGCACTAATTTTGTCGATGCTCGGTACACAGTAAGGTCTGCAATTATTTCGTGTTCTCTTAGGAAATTAAATTATATATATAGGTTGTATGTTTGGATGATGTGTTGCCGAAGGTGGGCGCCGATGGATCGCGCTGGTCATCGGGTGCACCAGGCGTCGACTATCAATGGCAATTCGCAAAGGGACTTCATGGTCGACAACAAGACCAAGCTCGACGGACCAAATGTGTGGTTCCCTTGCCTCGCATGGTTTGGTGCTTCCCTACACGTATTGCTGCCTTTCCGGGGTTACTATGATCTGGTTGCTTTATCGCTAGGTTGTGTTATCATTTATTGGGTCCTTTGCCACTGGAGAACTGCGGTGGTTGCATGGTCGAGGTCATTGCTCTCCTGCCTAACCAATTGCCTTCTGAGTCAAACATTTTTGGTTCATATCAAGTAAGCCTGAAAATTTATAATGCCCATTCCAAACTTTAACTAATACCAAGGTACTGTGAACTTTGCAGATAATAGTGGAAAGGAGGACACTGAAAATTGTTGCCTGAAGAAGGTAAGCTGTAATTCATTCTGTCCACCTGATGGGCAATCCTAATTTTATTCCCCTGCTTTCTGAAGTTTCTATAGTTACAAAGGAGTGGGCTATTAACTCTGCTCTTTGCCTCTCATTGTCTCATTAGAAATGGGGTCATGGAGGCTTGTGACTAATACCATCATAGGTAACAAGGGGAATTTCAGCTTTCCATCGCTGTACACCTTCTCAGATGTTCTTTTTGCTAATTAATATGGTTATTTATCTCCATCATTTTGCATCTATGAAATTTTGTGCAGGTCTCTCTTCCTCCTTACCTGGACAAGCTGTGGCAATGGCACTTGCCTGGTTCAGGGTGACGCAGCCCGAGCTGGTACAGTTGTTGGCCATGTCTACCTTGGTGGAGGCCATGACAGGAGCAGCGATCAGGGGGAGATCATGATAGGACACGGTCGTCGTCAGTGCGCTCAAGCTGGTGACGCACTAGGGGCTCAAGATCCTCATCTCCCTGTCCATCCGCAGAACAACCTGACAGGATGAATTGTTCTTTGTGCTCCAGGGCATATATAAAAGATAAGCTGATGGATATTCTTATCTAATATTGCTTAGATGGTTCATTGCTGTGGAAACGCTTATATTCAGTGGCTGCTCAGATGGTTCATTGCAGGAGCTAAGTTCTTATTTCCTTGATGCATTTTGCAGCATTTTATTTATTTATCAATAGCTTGAAAGTTCAAGGCTTCCTTATATTACCAGCACCAGATAGTACATTAATAAAATGACAACCATACTGCATTAGTTTTATGCTTACCGCCTTACCCTGATTAAATTTTTAAGAACAAGTCGATTGTATCATTTATTTAATATATAATGAGCTCAACATAATAACTACCCCAGACTCCAGTCCAGTGGGATGTAGACATTCTAATCGACAATATTCCTGCACAATTAATACTATTAGTGACTTTGCCATTAGTTTTACTTCGCATCATGAACTCTATTTTCTTGCTAAAATGTTAACTCATTTTTCTTAAAGGAACATGATAATGGAATTTCTTAACCTCTATGCATTTTAATATGATTTTAACTTTATAATAACACGTTTGTTGACTGCTCTTTGGTTGGCAGTGGAGGTGCCATCTTTGGCCCTGATGGATGCGAGGGATGATGAGCTACATTCAGTAAGTCGGTGGAGAAGATGGGGAGGCTTCCAGTTTGTTGTGATGAATCTGCCATTAATTTGAGGTCAAGGCCAAATTAAGATAATGGAGCATGCTTGCTCTTCTAGTTTGTTGACAAGTTAAATTCCTTGGGCTGTAAACTAGAAAAATATGGAATGAACTTCGATTAAATTCAAGTATGCTGTTCCCATGCGTTCACGCACGAGACGTGTAACCAGTTTCTGTGATATGCAACGGCAGCAACATTACTGTAGCATGTACTCAGATTTCGACAACATAATTGAGTTGAGCAAACCACTAGGCTAGCTGATTTCAATTATATTTTATTGCTACTTACACATGCCCGTGTTCAAAAATAACTTATGCCTAAGTGAGACTAGGTGGAACCAATCTAGGAATTGAATGATCAGTTTAGTGGTCCCATTATGTTACCATCAGAATTTTAGTATGACTAAATAGGCACTCAAAAACTTAAGCAAACCGAATGTTTTAGTTTTACTCCACTACTTTCGGAGTATGATCTTCATAACTAGATTACCCGTAACTATCATTAGTAGCTCCAGAATTCCAATGAGCAGTGTAGTTGCCCAGTAGGATACATTTGCACATATCTACTTCACAAGAATTCCTTAGATTTACTATTTCTTTCGATTCCTTATCAATTTGTAATCTCTTGCTATCTTTTATGATTAATAAGAAAGAACACCTCAGTATGTCTGTTCCGTGAGATTCTTACTAATTCTATCACTATCTTAGTGCTTCATGTTAAGCAAGAGCAGCCTTATTGTTTTCCTTCAAGATGTTAAATATACAAGATTTTCATGGCTCTTCTTTTTCCTTTAGTTGTGATGAATCTGCCATTTTGGCTATCTTATTTTCTCATCTAGACCTGACCATATCGGATTTGTGAGAGCTGGAGAACGCCAGGTTTGACCTTATATTTTCACCATTCTCTCCATTATTTATAAGCTTTCACAAAAAAACACATTATTTTAATTCGAATGATGATACATGGCTAACCCACGAATTATCATACCTTCTTTACTGCTTATTTGTTTAGCAATACATCTGGATCGGGTCATATCACCCAAATGTAGGAACTGCACTATTTATTCGTTCCGGATAAAAAACATGCAAAAGATGTGTTGTTAGGTCTTTCTTACATCGATGATAAATGCTTGGAAGCTGGAAAAAAACATGATGTAGTTATCAAAGAACAAATCTTTAATATGATTTTACTTTTCCTACCATGTACAAATGTTGTGAAATTTAGAGCCTACACAAAAAATATTGGAGTTTTCAGTTGGAATGTTCCTTCTTTTCATGTCCACGATTTCTGTAATTGCCTCATACCATAAATAGTAATTTGCTTTTCTTTCATTTCTGTTGCTGATGGATGGGATTGCCAGAATAAGTGCTTTTTTTTATGAAATGGCTGCAATTTATTCAAGGTCCCACATCCATACACTGGGGGTACACCCACCCAAACTTTACAAAGCTTATTATCACAGTCATTCTTCGCTAGGCGATGAGCTACCTCATTTGCAATTCGTCGTACTTGCCGAAGCTCATAGCCTTCAAAACTAGACAAGATCGGCTTGACATCCGTGGAAAACACACCCAAGTTGTTTGTAGAAAACAGAAAGTCCAGACTCGACCCAAGCTGGCCATAGAAAACAGAATGTCCAGGCTCAACCTATATACATTTAAAACATATCGATGCCAATAAACAATGGGCGCAGCAAAGCGCGCCTAATCCTTCTAGTATAGATGGTATGGCTTGTTTAGGCACAGTTATGTAGATCAAACGGGAATGACCTACTAATAGAAGACAGTTCGCAGTATCAATCGTCCAGATCCTTTCTACAAACAGAAGTGCCGCGTTTCAGTATATATATTGTCAGAAAAGAATAACAGATTAGGCCGAAAATAGAATGAAAAACACCTTTTTTCACTTGTACGGAAACGATGGTATGGGCCGGGTTGCTGGGCGTGTACCACCGTTGTCACTGGGCTTCTTCGTCTCCTCCACTTGCAATGGTGGGGTTGTCCACGGGCGGTTGGTTCTGCTGTGCGGCATGGAGGCGGTTGGCAACGGCGGCGGCCAATTTGGAGTGGTCGACTTGCAGTCGGTTCTGCTCTGCCTGTGCCTGTTCGGCTTGGACGCTCTTGGCTAGTTGGATTCCCATACCCTTGAAAAGCGCGAAGAAGGCGCCGGCAAACACCGCCGAGCGTCCAGCGGCTTTGAGTCCCCGGCGCACCGAGAGCAGCCCGCTGGTGGCGGCGCCGGCGACGATCGAGTTCCAGGGGTCCTCCTTCTGGCGTACGTAGACCGCGGCACAGTTGAAGGTGGAGAAGAGGCCGCCCCATATGGCGAAGCTCCCGCCGACCCGCGGGGCGTTCATGCGCATGGCCGCCTGCATGCCGCCAGTGATCCGCGCGCCGTTGGGCGAGGCGCGGAGGCCCTTGACGAAGTGGAAGACGGAACCTCCAACAGCACCAATGGCGAAACCACCGCCGACATCAACAATGATGCGGCCCGGGCATGGTTCCCCCGCCGAAAGAGCCCTCATTGTACTGGATGCGTGCGTAACCCTATCACGCCGGAAAGATGGTTAACAATCAAACCTATGGAACAACTTTTTTTTTTTGAGAGGGGTGGCCGCAGCCGTTTATTGAAATCTAACTGCAGCAGGAATACATAAGCCCGTAGGCGGTTCGATGAGCCACACTTGGCGACCAGGAACATCTGAAACAACACTTCTAGCTAGACTATGAGCTTCTTTATTGTGACTTCTACGTTCATGGCAGAAAGTAGCCGATCGAAGGCCTTCCTCGCCTCTGTAATCTCGCGCACGACATGAGCATAAATCCCCAAGGTGCCTTCACTACCGGAAAATCTGTCTTTGCCGTGAGCACCGGTCTCTGCCATATGCCGCCATGTTCTCGGAACACGGCAAAGAGTACTTTGCCGTGCAAGAAATAAAAGGATCACGACAAAGAATTGAGGCACGGCACAGAAGATCGCGAGCACACGGCAAAGAATACGTCACGGCAAAATGGACACAAAACACACGACAAATACAGAGAGCTCGGCAAAGATATCTTTGCCGTGCTCCTTTATGTAACAGCACGGCAAATCAGTTGACTAGGATCCGCAACTTTGCCGCGCTCCCCAATATTTCATGGGAAATATCTAAATAAATTTCCCGCGCTATAAATAAATTCGCGGAAAAAGCTATACCGTGTGTATAAAAAAATCACACGACACATATTTTCTTTGCCGTGTGCCTCTTAGCGCCGCACACGGCACATATTTTCTTTGCCGTGTGCCTTTTAGTCCCGCACACGGCAAATCATGTGTTTGCACTAACCCCTTTGTTTGTTTTATTTTGATATGCTTGCTTTGTTTATTTTCTTTGTTAAGGCTTCTAGTACGTTAATTTACTTCACCTAACACAACCAAGGAAAAAAGTCCACTGGCCTACCCCCTTTCGACGCCGTTCAAGGTGGTAGACGAAAACATTAGGGTTTTTCCAGCGGATCTAGGGTTTCGCCGAACCGAGGCCCCGGAGCGTCGGAAACCCACCCAAACCTAGGTTTTGCCATACCATGTGTGTACAAGTGTGTTGGGTGTTGTAAATGTCCAAGATTTTACTCCGGTGTGTGACCGTCTTCACCGACCGCACTCTCTCTGTAGACGGGAACTTTGACTTTTTTCCAGCGGATCTAGGGTTTCGCCGAATCGGGGCCCCGGAGCGTCGGAAACGCACCCAAATCTAGGTTTTGCCATAACATGTGTGTACAAGTGTGTTGGGTGTTTTGGAAGTGCAAGATTTTACTCCGGTGTGTGACCGTCTTCACCGACCGCACTCTCTCTCTACTAAGTTTCTTGACTTATAGCTGAAAACTGCCGTTTCGAGGGAACCGGGGGCAATCTTGTGATAACTTATGATAATAGTTGGTTTTCCATGTTCCTATGTCCTAACCTAACACAACCAAGGAAAAAAGTCCACTGGCCTACCCCCTTTCGATGCCGTTCAAGGTGGTAGACGAAAACGTTAGGGTTTTTCCAGCGGATCTAGGGTTTCGCCGAAGCGGGGCCCCGGAGCGTCGGAAACCCACCCAAACCTAGTTTGTGCCATACCATATGTATACAAGTGTGTTGGGTGTTGTAAATGTCCAAGAGATTTTACTTCGGGGTATGACCGTCTTCACCGACTGCACTCTCTCTCTACTAAGTTTCTTGACTTATAGCTGAAAACTCCCATTTCGGTGGAACCAGGGGCAATCTTGTGAGAACTTGTGATAATAGTTGGTTTTCCATGTTCCTATGTCATAATCTAACACAACCAAGGAAAAAAATTCACTGGCCTACCCCCTTTGACTTCGGTCAAGGGGGTAGATGGGAACTTTGACTTTTTTCCGGCGGATCTAGGGTTTCGTCGAATCGGGGGCCCGGAGCGTCGGAAACCCACCCAAACCTAGGTTTTGCCATACCATGTGTGTACAAGTGTGTTAGGTGTTGTAAATTTCCAAGATTTTACTCCGGTGTGTGACCGTCTTCACCGACCGCACTCTCTCTACTAAGTTTTTTGACTTATAGTTGAAAACTCCCGTTTCGGGGGAACCGGGGGCAATCTTGTGAGAACTTGTGATAATAGTTGGTTTTCCATGTTCCTATGTCATAACCTAACACAACCAAGGAAAAAATTCCACTGGTCTACCCCCTTTCGACGCCGTTCAAGGTGGTAGACGAAAACGTTAGGGTTTTTCCAGCGGATCTAGGGTTTCGCCGAATCGGGGCCCCGGAGTGTCGAAAACCCACCCAAACCTAGGTTTTGCCATAACATGTGTGTACAAGTGTGTTGGGTATTGTAAATATCCAAGATTTTACTCCGGTGTGTGACCGTCTTCACGGACCGCACTCTCTCTGTACTAAGTTTCTTGACTTATAGCTGAAAACTGCCGTTTCGGGGGAACCGGGGGCAATATTGTGATAACTTGTGATAATAGTTGGTTTTCCATGTTACTATGTCATAACCTAACACAACCAAGGAAAAAAGTCCACTGGCCTACCCCCTTTCGACTTCGATCAAGGTGGTAGATGGGAACTTTGACTTTTTTCCAGCGGATCTAGAGTTTCGCTGAATCGGGGCCTCGAAGCATCGGAAACCCACCCAAACCTAGGTTTTACCATAACATGTGTGTTGGGTGTTTTGGAAGTGCAAGATTTTACTCCGGTGTGTGGCCGTCTTCACCGACCGCACTCTCTCTCTACTAAGTTTCTTGACTTATAGCTGAAAACTGCCGTTTCGGGGGAACCGGGGGCAATCTTGTGAGAACTTATGATAATAGTTGGTTTTCCATGTTACTATGTCCTAACCTAACACAACCAAGGAAGAAAGTCCACTGGCCTACCCCCTTTCGACGCCGTTAAAGGTGGTAGACGAAAACGTTAGGGTTTTTCCAGCGGATCTAGGGTTTCGCCGAAGCGGGGCCCCGGAGCGTCGAAAACCCACCCAAACCTAGTTTGTGCCATACCATATGTATACAAGTCTGTTGGGTGTTGTAAATGTCCAAGAGATTTTACTCCGGGGTATGACCGTCTTCACCGACCACACTCTCTCTCTCTACTAAGTTTCTTGACTTATAGCTGAAAACTCCCGTTTCGGGGGAACCAGGGCAATCTTGTGAGAACTTGTGATAATAGTTGGTTTTCCATGTTCCTATGTCCTAACCTAACACAACCAAGAAAAAAAGTCCACTGGCCTACCCCCTTTCGACGTCGTTCAAGGTGGTAGACGAAAACATTAGGTTTTTCCAGCGGATCTAGGGTTTCGCCGAAGCGGGGCCTCGGAGCGTCGGAAACCCACCCAAACCTAGTTTGTGCCATACCATATGTATACAAGTGTGTTGGGTGTTGTAAATGTCTAAGAGATTTTACTCCGGGTATGACCGTCTTCACCGACCGCACTCTCTCTCTACTAAGTTTCTTGACTTATAGCTGAAAACTCCCGTTTCGGGGGAACCAGGGGTAATCTTGTGAGAACTTGTGATAATAGTTGGTTTTCCATGTTCCTATGTCATAACCTAACACAACCAAGGAAAAAAGTCCACTGGCCTACCCCCTTTCGACTTCGGTCAAGGGGGTAGATGGGAGCTTTGACTTTTTTCCAACGGATCTAGGGTTTTGCCGAATCGGGGCCCCGGACCGTCGGAAACCCACCCAAACCTAGGTTTTTCCATACCATGTGTGTACAAGTGTGTTGGGTGTTGTAAATTTCCAAGATTTTACTCCGGTGTGTGACCGTCTTCACCGACCGCACTCTCTCTCTACTAAGTTTCTTGACTTATAGCTGAAAACTCCCGTTTCGGGAGAACCGGAGGCAATCTTGTGAGAACTTGTGATAATAGTTGGTTTTCCATGTTCCTATGTCATAACCTAACACAACCAAGGAAAAAAGTCCACTGGCCTACCCCCTTTCGACGCCGTTCAAGGTGGTAGACGAAAACGTTAGGGTTTTTCCAGCGGATCTAGGGTTTCGCCGAATCGGGGCCCCAGAGCGTCGGAAACCCACCCAAACCTAGGTTGTGCCATACCATAAAACAATATATAGATAATTAATGTATTAACTAATACTAATAAACAGCCCACAAAAATAGTAAAGAAGAAAAACAATTAAAAGAAAAAACAAATAGAAAGAAAAAATGAAAAGAAAAAAAGGCACACGACAAAGGCTATCTTTGTCGTGCTGCCCTCTCAGTCCATCACGGCAAAGGACTTCTTCGCTGGATTTGGAGGAGAGCGAGGAGGTGGGCGAGGAGGAGGACGGCGAGGAGGAGGAGGGCGAGGAGGGACCTGGGGATGAGGAGTTTGAGCTTGACCCGACGCTGCAGTGGGAGCCCCGGAGGAGGAGTGGGTTGAGACTGACCCGACTATCCCTCCGCCACAGACCAAGCAGCCGTATCAGCGGGGGGCCGCGAAACTCCCGATCTTCCTTACGCCTGGAGTCACACTCTTCTCGTGCCCACCGGGAAAAGGTACTTATTATAGTTTATGTTCAATTTTATCTTTTCATTGTGTCTTGACCCGCTAACCATACTAATTTTGTTTTTTTCATTGTGTAGGTCGTTCGATTATGTGCCTCCTAAAGTGAACGGACAGCGTACCTACTCGAGCATCCTTGGATGTATTGGCAGGAAGTTCTTCCCTGGGATTGTCACCCTCCCAAAGGGTGGCGAGAGTGTAGCTTGGACTTTCAAGCATTACAGCTACGAGGAGGATCCCGAGGGCAAGTACAACAACATGGCGCATAAGGCACTCCGCTATTTCTGGGTAAGTTTGTTTGACTTCTCATCATTCTATAAATGCGAGATTGCACTAATGGCTTTGACCCTATTTTACCTATATGTGCATGCTTGTAGAACTTCTTCTCCTACCGGCGGGAGGACGTGGAGGAGTGCATGAATGTCCTTTTGGAGATGGCCTCTAAGATGGTGACGGACATGCACTACGAGGCTCGCGTGAACTCTGTCCGCAACTGGTACGCCGAAAAGATGATTGCGCTGGACAAGAAGCGTGCCCGGGACATCTTGTTGCAGCCATGGCAGTACCTGCAGGTAGATTCATTTCTATATTATCGATTTTGTTGACCGCCATGGAATATCATTAATATGTGTGTTCTGTGTACGTAGGTGCCTCCTCCGTATGTCGGTAACAACACTCGGTGCCACCTCGCGATGGTAGCGTGGTGGACTAGCGCGGCGTACCTCCAGCTGCACGAGAGGGGACAGGCAATGCGGGCGCACAACAAGGGTGGAACACACCGCCAAGGCAGCCTCAGCCTCTCCCAATGCGTACAAAAGGAGGTGAGCAAATGCATTCTTTAATCCACATATGTTCGTGCTCTCTTTTGCAATATCGTCTCCTTTTCACCTATGTTCGTGCTCTCTTTGCAGAAATTGAAGACCGGCGTAGACCCCTCGCCCTTCGCCGTTTGGGCAAAGATGCGTGCCAGGGATGAGCCGGATCCACAGACAGGGTCCATGTGGATCAGCAGCGGTGCCGAGCTCTGGAGCACGGGGTACACGACGAAGTTCAAGGAGCGCAACGGTGAGAACGCTGACCCTCTCACCAGTCCACTTGACGTCGAGGCTCTCGTGTTTGCGGGGCAAGGCAAGGGAAATGGCCGCTTGTGGATAGGTGACGGCTCCGTCGACCCTCGCACCGTCCCGTCTCTACGCCAGGTCCGCCGTGGGAGGGCTCCAAGTGCGCCTGCTGTGGAGATCCGCCCACGAGTTTCGGGTCTAGCTGTCGACCAGCTCCGGGAGGAGATGCGTCAGAAGCAGGTACTCTATGAGCAGCAGCTGGAGCAGCAGCAGGAGCAGTCCAGGCAGATAATGGAGTGGGTGATGAGCACGATGCAGCGCATTGCTCCTGTGGACGAGACTGTTGCTTTTCCTCCACCCATGTTCCCTCCACCGATGTTCCCATGGGTATGTCGTCAAACTTGTCATTCTATCCATCTTATTGTTGTAACTAAATTATTTGTGTAATGCGATCCTTTTTTCATGTTGTAGATGAATCCAGGATCGGCGGGTGGATCTCACTCGATGACGCCGCCGCTTGGTGGCCAGGACGATCAGGAGGGGCAGCCCCATATCTCCAACCCTAACGTTGTCCGGAGGCTCCCGTGGGTATGCTCGCATGACTCATAATTTAGCTTGCCATGCCATTGCCACTTTAGTTGAACTTGTCAAAATTTAGTTAGTTGAACTTGTCAAATTTTAGTTAGTTCAACTCATCAAATTTTAGTTAGCTTTCTTTTAATGCCATGACTATGCCATTTCCACCTAATTAGTTAAATTATGCATATGCACTTGACATTTATTTGTCGAACTCAATCATTTTTTTTTGCAAACATGTAGGAGGATCCTCCGCAATGATGTCCATCTTCGCCATCGTGACTTACATGTGGACCTTCATGTCCATCTTCGCCTTCATGACCTATATGTGATATGTTTGTGAATTGTGTGAATTATGGAGCATTGTGTGAATTGTGATATGTTTGTCGTCGTGATCTATATGTTTGTGTGAATTGCCGTCGTGTTCTATATGTTTGTGTGAATTGCCGTCGTGATCTACATGTTTGTGAGAATTGTGATATATATCAAATTGTATCCATATTTGTCAAACTATTTGAATTGCAGGGATTTTAAAAAAATAGCACAAAACCGGTGCATTATTGAACTTTGCCGTGTGAGGGCACACGGCAAAGACCTTTGCCGTGCCAAGCCACACGGCAAAGCGGCCACGCGTCGCGCACCTGTGCGCCTGGCAACTTGCCAGATGACCATATAGTCTCTTTGCCGTGCAGTGGTCAGTGGGACTCACGGCAAAGGGTGCAGGTTGGGATCTGTGCAGCGGTTCTGTGCCGTGCGGTCGCGCAACATGCGCACGGCAAAGATAGAATCTGTGCCGTTATGCTTCTCATAGCGCGCACGGCAAAGATGTGCGCTATGCCGAGCGGGCGTTCCCCAGGCTCACGGCAAATTTAAGGCGCACGGCAAAGACGTCGACGAAGGGTTGACCCGATTCTGACAATTATTTACCGTGTAGTGCGTCTATAGCTCACGGCAAAGACTTTACCGTTCATTTTGGCCAAAGCGCACGGCAAAGAGTCTTTGCAGACGAGGATTTTTCCGTGATGTCTTTGCCGTGCAATTCCGCACGGCAAATCCTTTGTCGTGTTCCGCAGAGCCTTTGCCGTGCGGTTTTGCCCCACGGCAAATTCCAGATTTCCGGTAGTGCTTCCTCCACGTTCTGAATAACTGTTCGGCAGTCACTTGCAACAAGGACCTTGCGAACGTTTATATCGCATGCGAGAGCAATGGCCTCCCGACATGCTAAGGCTTCCAGCGTCTCCGGGTCCGTCCTCCCCGGATACACCACCGCCGACGCCCCCATGTAGACTCCACTGTCGGACGTGCAACAGCGGCAACTGACCTTCGCCCGGTGACCTTCGCCACCGCCGCGTCCACGTTGATCTTCACCATCCACGGAACAACAGAGCGGACGTATATCACGACCGATGGTGTCCGTATTATAGAAGGCTGGATACCGAAGACGGCGAGGCCCAAGAGAAGCAGAAGGCCTCTAGGATGGTTGACGCGATGGGATGGACCAAGTAAGAGCACCTTCGCTATTTTTTCTAAAAGGTCCTCCGATCTATTAATCGTGATGTTCTAAAAAAATCTATTAATCATGATCAGCACCAGTATAAATATATTTTCACAAGTAACAAAAATTCCGATGAAGTCTTGGATCACTTAGTGACGACTAAAAGCAATGGAGCAAGCTGAAGTCACACGTCGCCGTCATCTCCCATCTCTCCCAAGAACTGGGCAAACCTTGTTGTAGAAGACAACCGAGAAGTCATCGTGTTAAACCCCCAAAGACCAGCGCACGAGAGCAGCATTTCTCGCGGACGATGATAAAATAGATCGGAAGGCTCATACATGCAACCACAGTACCACACCAACGAACACTAACCAGATCTCGAAAGATCCGGCGGGAAGATAATTCCACACGCCCTCCACTGGCACTAATGTAATGGGGATAGGGCAAGGAGACCCTTATTTTGACGTCAGAAAATGGTCACCACCTCACCACCCTGAATAAGACACTTGACAATACCAACGGAAACCCACTCACCAATGTGGTGTCGTAGTCCCACTACACCTGCAAGGCCGTCTGAAGGCGGGAACGGACCAGCAGCGTCGCTAACGAGGGGAGTGGAAACCCTAAGCGCCTCTAGATCGAGTTCCCCTCTCCCTTGCGGGTCCTACTTTTCTCGGTTGAATTCAAATCTCTAGATTTGCTTGCTATTCCGTATTTGTAAGTGTGATTATAATAATCTGTTCAGTAGTGACATGTTATCGATTATGAAGAACTGACGAATACAATCTGCTTTGTACAAAAAAAAAAACGAATACAATCTGCTTAAGTGTGATTATAATAATCTGTTCAGCAGTGACATGTTATCGGTTTAGATGCGGTTATATATACTCCCTCCATTCGAAATTACTTGACTTCCATATATCTACATATGAATGTATTTACACATTAAAAGATGTCTACATACATCCGTGTGTAGACAAATGAAAGTCATCTATTTTGGAACGGAGGGAGTAGATGGTATCACTTGTTTAGGCACAGTTAGATAAACGGGAATGACCTACTAATAAAAGACAGTTGGCAGTATCAATCGTCACAGATGCTTTCTAGTACTGTACAAATTTCTAGCGGATCTGTATCTTTGTGCCGCAGTTCAGTATATTGTCCAGATTAGGACGAAAATAGAATGAGTAGAGAAACACCCCTTTCTTGTTCACTTGTATACGCTACGATGGTATCGGCCACGGTTGTCATTGGGCTTCTTCGTCTCCTCCACTTGCAATGGCTGGGTTGTCCACGGGCGGTAGCTGCTGTGCGGCATAGAGGCGGTTGGCAACGGCGGCGGCCAATTTGGAGTGGTCGAATTGCGGTCGGTCCTGCTCTGCCTGTGCCTGTGCGGCTTGCTGTTCCCGTGCGGCTTTGGCGCTGCTGGCTAGTTGCATTCCCATACCCTCCATGAGCGCCAAGAGGGCGCCGCCAATCACCGCCGACTTTCCGGCAGCTCTGAGGCCCTTGCGCACGGAGAGCGTCCCGCAGGTGGCGGCGCCGGCGGCGATCGAGTTCCAGGGGTCCTCCTTCTGGCGAACGTAGCCCGCGGCGCAGTTGAACATGGAGAAGAGGCCGCCCCAGACGGCGAAGACCCCGCCGATCCGCGGGCCGTTCATGCGCAGGGCCTGCATGCCACCGGTGAACCGGGCGCCGTTGGGCGAGGCGCGGAGGCAGGGGCGTAGCCAAGCCCCAGGCTACACGGGCTTTGGCCTGGGGCGTGGCACCAAAATCCTTCGGTGACTGTAGCAAAAATATCACTGTTTAGCACTGTTCGGTACTGTAGCTTGAAGCTGGCCTGGGGCTTGGCTGAATCCTGGCTACGGCACTAGGCCCTTGACGAAGTGGAAGGCGGAGCCTCCGATGGCACCCATGGCGAAGCCACCACCGACATCAGCAAGGATGCGGCCCGGGCATGGTTTCTCCTCCGAGAGAGAACTCGTCATTGTGCTCGATGCGTATCGAAAGACGGTTAAGAACTGAACCTACGGAACAACAGAGCGGACGCATATAACACGATTACACGACCGATGGTGTCCGTGTTATAATAGGGCCTTTTTTTTTACAGGATAATAGGGCCTTCTTGTTGTACACGGTATGGACTTGTTCCGAGAATCCGCGGCATGTCGCACAAGAAAGAAAACTACATCGCAGATATTATCAAAAAAAAAAAAAAAAAAAACTACATCGCAGATTCACGTCAAATGTAACACTCCTGATCGCCGCCGCATCAAGTAAAAATAGAAGAAACAGATACATGACGCGAGAACTTATGTCCTGCCTGAGATTGGACAGCTGATTGCCACTATCTCTATATAACCCAAGAAGCCAACCACGGCAAACATCCCAGGACAAGCAGAAGATATGTGAGATAACAGAATGCAACGCAACCGCCTCACACTGAAGGTCACACGACTCACCAGAAGCCACACGGAGGCATATTTTAACGCTATTCAAGTGCAGTACATTTGCACAATATGACAAACGCTATAGGTATTATTACTGTCACTGCTACAGCAATAAGAGTATACAGGGTTGTAGACCTGTGATGTTTAAAAAGGGCACGTACATTAACTACGAATACATAAAGAGCCAACGACCAAAACCTTTTCCCAACTACAGGTTCGGCCCATAGATAAATAGTACTGGAAGTTGAGTGACACACACTTCGGTCGTCAAGATTGTATTCCATCCCTTCTCCAAGATGTTGCATCCCCAGTTCAAGACTACTACTTCAGGATCGACCCACACTGGGCATCAGTGCCATCAGTTACCTGCACGAATGAAACACATCGTCACATCACATAACAAATTCTTACACAATCAAGAATGAATGAACGAGCTAAATCCTTACAAGAAAGCACAACTAAACCACATGAACCTGCTTAATATGCAACATAAGCACGCCAAACTTGCAATGAATCAAACGGACAGCACATGTCTAAACCATATTTTTAGAGAAAAGGCACAAGATGCCGTGCTTTTCTCTATCTACTCCTATAAAAACCACAGTTGGTGATGATGGTGTGCCTGCCATCTTTCATCCAGGATCGTTCGATTTATATCTAACGGACCGGAACACCCACGTTACAGATAACCCCTTGTATTCCTATCTTTCCCCCAACTTTATCCAACCACCTGAAAATGGGGAAAGGCCATAAAAAAGAAGGGAAAAGCCACCGTGAGCCCGTGAGAACTGGAAGACCACCCGCTAGTAGCGTCGTGAAAGATATGGCGCGGTGGCCGCTGCCGGTGCCGTCCTCCCCCGGAGCGTCTCGATGCCTCTCTCAGCTCAATTTAAGATCCTTATAAGGGTGAAAATAAATAATGACCGTGACAATGCACGGGCATTCAACTAGTACTGAACTAAACCATAACATAAGCACACCAAACTTGAATGAATCAAACAGTCAGCACATGTCTAAACCATATTTTAGAGAAAAGGAACAAGCTGCCCTGCTTTTACTGAACTAAACCATATGACGAATCGTGTCTAACAGACATCTCAATATAACAGACAAAAGTATGTCTGTCTTCTTGTAGTTCCAAAATAAAAGTCACATGCTAGCCAATTATTGAGGAAGAGCAATCTAGACAGTCAGAACGATCAGCTATCACAACTTCTACATGCGCATATAGTAGTACATGATTCAGCAATCCTTGGGCATCATCAACCTTACAGCAGCTTCACTGTTTCTGTCGAAGTTCCAAGGTGGCATCACTGAATAGACAGTTGTTGAACAAGGACCATGGATTAAAAATAGTGAAATTACTCAGCTGAGACCTGAGATAACTGATCCTAAATAACCAAAAGATCAGCTACTTTAGTACTGTATATCATGTACTTTAGTACTTCCCTGTTGGCCTTAAAACTTGATACCAAATTACGCTTTATATCTTGACACTATCACATAAATGTGAGCCGTTCCTGCTACTTGCATAAGATTAGTTATTTAATCATGAGGTAAGATATGTAATTTATATCTTGCTTATATATGGACAGCCCTAAAATTACTCATCACTAATAAGCCCTAAAACTACATACGAAACTACTCATAGATCACATGAAAGACATGAAGCCATGAGAAAGGTAGCAACTGAACAAAGTAATACACTGAAGTGATAACTCATTATGTGGTCAAATGCATGGTCTGAACTCACAAACAACAGTTTTTCTAGCTGATATTACAAGCTTAGAACTTTATACATCTGATGGAAGTATTTAGGCTAGATTAACAGAAGCAGAATATGTCGACAGTTCCAGCTATTGTAGGCTATAAACTTATAAGCATAATGATCCATGTAAAACTAGTAAGCTACCTAGATACCCAAAAATTGCGATGCTCTAATTTGGTGAGATGATAATAAGAACTTTGTAAAATACAATACAAATGAAACTGAAGTAGTATAAAATAAATTAATGACGGCAAGAAGCAGATCCACAGGACACATCATCCAAACAATATCATCCTTATACTAGGAGAAAACATCAAAGCTCAAATACTCTTAAGCGGTCACGCCTATGACTAGATGTTGATCCCGTACGTCACCAAACAGACAAGAAACCACATTTTATCAAGGAATATCAACAGAAGAGAAATTAACCCCACACGTGGAGAAATCCTTACGTCTAAGAACTGGGCTGATAAGAAATCTAAGTATAGCACTTTTCTCGAAATTCTCGGATAGATCGAGGCACAAATCGAATAAAAAAAACCACACCTTTTCACTTGTACTCAAACGATGGTATTGGAGGGCTGGGTGTCTCAAAGCTCTCCAATATCTCCGACATGCCGCCACTGCTACTAGGCTTCTTCTTCTCCTCCTTGCCGAATAGACCGCCAAGCCAGGTACCCCTACCACTCGAGCTTGCGACCTCAGTAGAGTTCACAGGTGGCTGAGGCAGGCCTGGGAAGCTGCTGCTCGAGCTTGAGAGGTCAGTATAGGACACAGGTGGCTGAGGTAGGCCTGTGGCAATGGTAACGTTGGGGTCGTCAGCAGGGAGCGGTGGGAGGTTCTGCTGCTTGGCAAAGAAGTTGTTGGCACGATGCCGGCGCCCTCAATAAGCGCAAGAAAAACACCGCCACCGATCGCCGAGACGCCGGCAGCTCTGAGGCCACTACGCATGGCGAGGACCCCACCGGTGGCGGCACCGGCGATTATGGAGTTCCAGGGGTCCTCCTTCTTGCGTACGTAGACCGTTGTGCAGTCGAATGCGTTAAAGACGCCTGCCCACACAGCAAAGGCCCCCCGACTCGCGGAGCGTTCATGCGCGCAGCCTGCATAACGCCAATCATCCGTGCGCCATTGGGAGAGTTGCGGAGGCCCTTGGCGAAGTGGTAGACAGAACCACCTACAGCACCCATGGCGAAACCCCCACCAGCATCATCAAGGATGCGGTCTGGGCATGGTTCCCTATCCATAAGAGATCCCGTCATAGTATTCGCGGTGTTGTGGAGGAAGTAGGGGCAATGGCAGAACAGAGCGGAATATAATTAACAACGAAAGCTTCCACGGGGTTCAGAGCTACAAACACGAGAGCTATATAACACGATACAATACGGGCTTCTTGCAGAATACGGTATGGGTTAGTAGTACCGAGGAGGATCTAATGGCATGTTGCACAAGAAAGAAAATCTCGAACATGACTCCTAATCGCCGCCGCATCAACTCAAATATAGTAGGAGTAGAAGAATACATAGAGATTGGGGAGGTAATAATCGGATAAAAACCGCACCTTTTATTCACTTGTAGTCGAAGGAGGGTATCGGCGGGCTGGGCGTCTCGAAGCTCTCCAAGATCTCTGATTTTGGTCCACTGGCACTGGGTTTCTTCTTCTCCTCCTCCCCCTTGCCGAAGAGGCTCCCGAGCCAGCCGGTGGAGGTGGCGACCTCGGTATGGGGCACGGCTGGCTGGGGCAGGCCCGGGTACCCGCCCATGCCTTGGAATCCGCCGCCTCCTCCCTGCGCGATGGCGGCGGCCAGGTTGGGGTCGTCGTTGGGGAGCGGCGGGAGGTTCTGCGGCACGGCCATGACGCGGTTGAGCATGAGCCCGGCGCCCTCGATGAGCGCGAGGAGGCAGCCGCCCATGAGCGCGGATCGGCCCGAGGCGGCGGCGCCCTGGCGCATGGCGAGGAAGCCGCCGGTGGCGGCGCCGGCGATGATGGAGTTCCAGGGGTCCTCCTTCTGGCGGACGAAGACCATGGTGCAGTCGAAGGCGGAGAAGAGGCCGCCCCAGACGGCGAAGCTGCCGCCGACGCGCGGCGCGTTCATGCGCACGGTCTGCGCGCCGCCGCGGAGGCGCTCGCCGTTGGGGGAGTTGTAGGTGCCCTTGAGGAAGTGGAAGATGGAGCCGCCCACCGCGCCCATCCCGAACGCGCCGCCCACGTCGTCCAGGATGCGGTCCGGGCACGGCTCGCGCGAGGTCTCCGGCGTGCCCATCGGCGATTCGGCGGCGGCGGCGGGGGGAGAGGAACCCTAGGTCGCGGTGGCTGGCGTGGAGAGGAAGAAGAGGGGCGGAGGGGAACGGGAGAGCTTTTTAGCTGCGGCTTGGTCTTGTGGCCGACGCGTTCTCGTTTGGTTCGTGGCAAGGTCGCTCGGTTTCTCTGTCTGCGGGTGGGACCCGGTGGCCAGATGGGCCCACTGTCACTGGCTTGGTTGCCTTTGCGGGTTGAGACCGAGCTGCAAGCGGTGGAGATATTTTAAGCGGCACCCACTTCGTCCGGTACCACGAACTCGCAAGATTTTGCTTGTTTCTTCTTGTCAAAAAAGATTTTGCTTATTCCATACGAAGAGGCCCAGTGAAGGCCGAAAAGTCATTTTGTAGCCGGGATGCATGTAGCTATGTTTATGAATTTTTTAAATCGTCATTTTGAAGTTTTAAAAATTCTGGAAAAAATCCTAGATGTTGGTAATCACATGTTCTACGCTTTTGCAAAAATTTAAATTGAAATATTTTTTTATTCTGATCTGCACGAAAATGACAAACCTGACAATTTTGGGAGACTTTGAATCTGACACTGTACATTCAGAAATTGTCATTTTTGCACCGCATAAAATACAGAATGTTTCGCATTTGTTTTTTCACACAGGTAGAAATCATCATCATCTACGTATAGAATTATTTTCACATCTTTTGGAAACTTAAAACTACAGATTTTGAATTTTCAAAAATTCGGGCTACATGTAGCTCGGGAGACTAATCACCCCGCTCCAGTGAAGTCCCGTTATTTTGGCCGGATAGACTGTGATCACGACAAGAGCGAATGTGTATACTGCGGCACATCGTAGATTCGTAGCCCACGAAAGAAACTGGTCATGGAATCAGTTGTTGCTAACTTGCTATACTCCCTCCGATCCTAAAAATGTGTCGCGGAAGGTGAGCTAGGTACGCACAAATTTCTAAACTGCTCACGGCACTTATACCGGATCAAAGGAAGTACCTGCGAAAATTATATTTTTTTAACGGATAGCGGGGCGTCGGTGTTGTTTTCATTTTCATTATGTGGCGAGAAAACGAAGAAATGAATGAGGGACGAACTCAACCTCTTCAGGTGAGAAGAGGAGAGAACTACAACAATGCACCACACTTATACAGAGCTACAGAAGGGAGAGGGAGGGGCATCGACAGGAACGAGGTGATCCAGGCGTGGATCAGGGGCTCGCTAACCCGGCTTCAAATGAGATCTTCCGCACCTCCAAAGCTTGCATGCATTATCAGGATCAATCAGCAACCCTCAAAGGTGAATGGCGTCGGCCGACCACCGAGACATTAGCCGGCCGGCCTGGTAAGGGAATCGGTTGTTGTTGTACCTGTGAAAAAACAACAAGTGAAGCAACCAAAGTATGAGCGGGGCGTTTTGGCTCCCGACCTCATATGGTATTGGCTGAATACAAAAATCGAAACAAATAGTAAAAAACTCATAGAAATCTTTTAAAAATTGGTGACAAATATATACCATTGTTTTATATACGTCCCAAGTTTCATGATGAAATGACATGTGTGGCACGCTATGCGAAAAAATGCTCCAAAAAGATTTTTTAAATCCCATTTTGGTTACTGATTTGTCATTTTTAGACAGAGCACCACAAATGTTATTTCACCACTAAATTCGGCACGTATGTAGAACTTTTATATATGTTCATCACGAAAAAAAAAACAGATTTTTTATATGTTTCTATTTTTCCTATTTTTATGTTCGGGCAGGAGCTTATGAGCTCAGGGGCAATTTCTTGACAATCATCCATCGGTCTTGTGAAAACAACGATTGCAACTCCATATGTGACCAGTACAACAAATAAAACAGCTAAAAAGGTACTCTCAACTGGCAGGTTCTAACAAATAAAAACATAAGCAGGTTCTAACAGTTTAAACCTCGCCAGTCACACAGACAGGCTGATGACATTGTAAATTCGTAGCATCTTGGACGGTTGTACCACATGTTGATCGTTACATAGAAGAGTGTAGCCTGGAGAGACTCTCAACTAGCAGACACAAGCTGGTGCCTAGTCTTCCGGGACATACGGAACCTTCTTGTACAAGCCATGGTATATCTGAAATTTCATACTGCACGTTTCTGGCCTAGAGAAGCTTAGCAATGTCTGGCACAGATCCTTGGCGACGTTCTCAGTGATTGACGGATGGAAAGTTACTGTCATTTCTTTTAGTAGCACTGTCGCCCAACTGAATAGCCGTTCCACAAATGCAACTTCGTTTTCAGTTCCTCTCCAGGCACTGATTTCTATGTTTTCCAGGCAACTCAGTTGGAGCCCCTCAGTTTTCCAGTTTGGTGGCTGATCACAGATGCAACCTGGTGGGCATTCAGTTTGTTCCTGAGGAAAAGGGGCATATATGCGTAGTAAGAACTAGTCATACTGATATAGTTTCGTGCCATGAAGTGAGAGATAAAACTTGAGATTATCAAACTAGTATTTGAATACTTTGAGATATGCCATCAACAAAATTTACAAAACTTCAATGCACCGAAACCAACCTATTGCAGAAATATGATTGCTTTTTCTAAAAGAGAAAATCATACGGCAATATTATTACAGAAACTAAAACAAAACCTCTATGGATAAGAAACATTCAATAAGGGAGAAGAAGAGAGTGGCTCCGTTTGTTAGCAAGAAATGAGGTCCCAGTTTTTATAATTTTCAACAGGCAGAGAATCTTGTAAAAAAAGGAACATATAACTATGTCACCAAACACAATAAGTATGCCACCTTGTCAAAACTTGAAGAGGGAATCAAGGCAACTAGCAACTCAAGCCTAGGTTTGTCCAGAAATGCAAATACATATTGACTATTTATCTTTAAGGGCTCATTTGGTTGCCCCAAATCCCCCTGGGATCCCGGTCTTTTCCCCAGGTGGAAAACCTCTGTGGATACTTCACCGTGGATACCCAGCAGGACCATTTGGACGCCATCCACCATGGGTTTATCGGCTCCAACCCCGCCATTTCCCCAGGAATGAAATCCACTAGTGACGAGGTCGGGAAGAAAACCATTCTGGTCTTCTCATGAAACCCAAGACCTTCTGCCACAGAGCTGAAGCATTAGGACAGCCAAGCAAGATGTGGTTCAGTGTTTCCTCTTGCTGATCACAAAAAGGACAGGCTGCCTGATGCAAACGGAGTAGTTTCTTATGATGCTATATAAAACAGCACTTGCAAGCGAACTTTCTAATTTATTTACTTTGCACCGTTCTTAACTAGAGTTATTGTTTCTCTCTGATCCCATGCAAACTTCTGATTTATTAACTTGAGCAGTATTTCATTTCACTTGTGAAGCATCAAGTAAATGCTTGCTACACAAGTAACATCTGTTTCTGCTTCTACATTTCACTTCCCTAAATCCTGTTCTGGCATAAACTAAAGTAGGAACAAAGCTAATTATATGTATGCAGTTCTTTACGATTTAATCTTTCATGCCATGAAGCATTTACTTGATCATTAAGTATCTTGTTGCATTTGTTTTCACATCGATGACAAGTACCTTCTAATTATTCTTGTTTGACTAGTTCACTGGCTCTAGCTCTGGGAGTTGAAATGGAGAATAGCACGTCAATATACTGATACAGTTATATCTTATTTAGGAGGGCAAATATTCTTTCCTTGGCAAGAGTGAGGTAATATTTATCTAAAAAATGTCGTGTTCATGTTTCATGTTTACTTTCTCGTTGAAAATGTTGCCTTTAAGTCTTGCTCAAGATAGATTTCTTTCCCCAATTTCTTGCAGCTAAGGTTGCAAGGGTGATGTTGACCAGTTGGTTTCTAAGGAACATGTACCACAAGCTCTGACAAGGACTCGACAAATATTATGTAGTGGAAGAGAAAGACAATGGAATCAAATTCCACCTAGGAAGAGAAAGACAATGGAGTGATATTTCTCACATCATCCTCTATTTCTGGTTGCTGAATATCATCACTATTGGTGCACAGATGTCTGATCAATCTCTTTGTACATGATACATGAGAATATGCAAGCATGTATATCTTTGTTCCAACAAAATTTCTTTAGCGGCTGATGTACACTACATACTGGAACCTTTGCATCGAATTATTGGTGATTGTTATGTTTTTTCGAAGTTATTGTGACTTCGTCTAATTTTTGTGTTTTTTTTATTTATCGACTCTTTTGGAGTTATTTGTGACTGTTATGTTCATTTTTTGAAACTTCTGGATTCGGCATGTGCTTGTATGTCCAGGATACCTCTCAGCCTCATCATCCCCTCCCGTTGCCACCAAACAACATCCCAGAGGAGGATATTTCCCTCAAGCCTTGATTTCCCTCATGGTGGGAGGAGGATCCCTTGTGCTCAGGAAATTCCCCCCTAGGGGTTCAGTCCCCTGGGTTTACCTTCCCCAACAACCAAATGAAGCCTATAAGGATGTAGCATTACCTCCAGTTGCTCGGTAGTGACGTCAAATGCAAGATCCAGCTTTCTTACACCAGCACACATCCTGAGAACATGGAATAAACTAGCTCCAAAGGAATGTCCCTTTGCCTCCACATTCAGGGACAAGAATATGATATGAGGGAGCCTTGGCATATCTTCCATCAAGTATTGGTCATTAGCTATGTTCTGTAGGTTGATATGAAATCACAAAATAAGGATTGTATATAACACTTGGAAAAAGACACACACATCTCATTTTCTACGAAGTGATAACAAAAAGGAAATGGTTTTTTGTGTGTGCTCTTCACTCTAGAATTTCATATCCGCTTGAATGACTAAAATTATAGTGCAGTAGTGCTAGTGTGCAAATTCAATGTTAACTACTCAAATGCAGTAAAAGAGTAATGCCAAAAATAAAGATTTGGTGCACTAAGCCATGTTGCAGGGACATGCAAAGACAAAAATAAGTGAGAATTTTATTTGTAATGCTTTGGCAAATTTTTCAATTGGCATATACCTTAAGACGAACTCCATGTTTGCCTAGTGATCTATTAACTGATAGCATATTACAATGATGAAAGGACATAGCTCACATAAGAACGAACTGACCTTGCTATAGACAAGCGTGAGGTAAAGACAGAAGATGAACTCGAAGCACTGCAAAAGCCCAATGCGATTGTGTGGAAAATACCCATCATCAGATCCATATACAAGAAAACGACCTGCGTACAGCCAAAAGAGATGTGCCATCTTATCAAACTGAATGGATCTTGGACCACGATAATAATTCCAATCAACCGACATGAGCTGAGGGGCTGAGATTCTGGCAATTGGTTCGCTTGGATTCACATCAAAAGCCATGTAGTAGGAGCTCTCTTTCAAGACTCTGAGTCCAGGCGCCACGATAGTGAGCTGCTTCAAGCAAAGCAAGCCCTTCAGCTCTATTTGGAAGAGAGACCCCGATCGAATGTTGACAATGCCACCACCCGAGCTGTGTAGTTGCACATTGTCCATCGCTATTTCTAGGAGAGACTCTGATTGGACTACGAAATCGCCCAGACCCCTGACATCACAGAGGAACAGTTTCCGCAGGGACGGGCACCGTGGCGAGGAGACAATGTCACCGAGCCTGCACGGACCATGCAGCTCAACGCTTAAGAGACGGAGATCGGTGAGCCTGCCAAACACGCCGGAAGGCGGAAGGGTGAGCCCAAAATCTTCTAGGTCGAGCCAGATCGCGGTGGCTCTCTCGACGCAAGGCAGCTCAACAGCGCCGCCTTTCGCGGCCTCGTCCCGCCTGTAATGCATGATGTATAGATCGCCGGAGAGGCGGGGCGCGGCGATGGGAAGCCAGGTCGCCAAGGAGTCGGGAGCGGCGTCCCGGAGGCGGACGACGAGGAAGCGGATGGTTGGAGCTTGGTGGGCTGTGAGGGCGGAGCGGATGCGGTGCGGCTCGGTGCCGACGGGAAAGTGGAGCTCCGGAAGGTGCGCCCAGAGGCCACGCCAGCGGCGGGAGAGGACGCTGGTCCGAGCGGCGATGGCGGTGCCGCCGCGGAGCTTGGCGAGGACGTGGATGAGAAGGTCGTCCGGCAGCGCGCCGAGGCGGTCCTCGTCGCTGCCGTCAGAGAGCTTCAGTCGCTTGGCCCCATCGCTGTGCTCCATGGGCTGAGGGGAGGAGGGATTCGGCCTTCGGCGTGTCTCTCGCCTCACATCGCATTGCGCACCATTGCAGCGAACTCGGCTGGGAAGAAGGGTTTGCCACGGTGATTTGGGGATTTGCCGATTTGGTGGAGATGGGCACGGGAATGGAGATACTTGGGTGAAAGTTTTCACCGTTTTGCCCCTCGATATGTGATTTTGTTCTCTGTTGTGAAGAATCGAATAAGGATATCTGATTCACGAAGAATCGGATAAGGATAGCTGATTCTAGTAGTTTCTACTCTATATATCATATGGGCTACACCGGCAGAAATTCACTTCGGCTCCCGATTAAAAAAAATTGAAAATAATAGTACTAAGACATTTTGATGAACATATACAAGTTTTCGACAAACAAGCCAAGTTTTGTGGTGAAATGACACTTGTACTGCTTGATGAAAAACAATCACTGACAAAAATGAGACTTAGAAATCTAATTTTTCAGAGCACTGTTTTTTTTTTAACCCAGCCCCACGAGTGTCATTTCAACACGAAACTTGACAAGTTTGTAGAAAACTTGTATATGTTTATCACCAAAAAATCAGAATATTTCAAAATGTTTTGATATTTTTTTGAATTTGTAATCGGTTAGGAGCAGGTGTACTCGAGAGGCAAAACGCCTTACCCATATATCGGAACCTAAGTTTCAAACACAAGATCACCTATAATCGTATTTTTAAAATAACACGTATATATAGAGTAGAAACTAACTCATGCAAATTTGACAGCAAGTTATGAAATTTATGAACGGTCCAAAAATCACAAGGTCACAAATCATCGTGTGCAAGTTTTGAAATTTGATATGCAGCATAAATCACTTTGAATTTTTGTAAAAATCACAAATGGTCATAAGTTTCAAAAATTACACGCACATGGTTGTATGCATTATCTACACGTATGGATGGAAATGGTACGATTATTTCGACCAATCGACTGACCGGAGGCTTGTGGAAAACAAAAATGGATTCAGTAGGATAGTTGTCGGATACGGTCATGGACACGGAAAATGATGTTGTTTTACTAATATCCATCTATATCTAAAGATAAACTGTATTTCACGGTTATATCCGGCATGTATCCGCAACAGGTCATAATTTATGCCATGCATTGTTATAAAGTTCAAATTAGGAGTTCTATCATACTCCAAATATCACAATATATGAATTTAATTATGATTTTTTTAAGCATGTATTGACGTACTATTGCAGTTATGTAATCGTTTTATGGCAAGTAATTGAGTAAGTTGGTCCGTAATATGGGCTATATGCTAGTCCTATTCTCGAACTATCATACGTCAAAATTTCTATCCACCGAACCGTATTAGCTCCATATTAGCCCCGTGTTCGTAACTGACGGACTCATATTCCGTATTCGTATCTGCACACTATACGCTCCGAATTTGAATACCATAAACATATGGTTACGGACATGGTTTCACTTCTATTCTACCGTATCCGCTCCGCTTTCACCCCTCTACTCGAATGATTTCTTCGTCAGCCGACTGATTTTGGGGGGAGGGGGAGGGATATCCGACTGCAAATTAAGTGGTGAATCTGGTGCATCGAAATGTGCATCGAATTCATGGAAACATGTTTGCAACATTGGAGAGATTCCTGCACAGCATATTGACAGTACATCCAACACAAGAAGACAACCCAGAAGGCCCAAGGTGGCCAAGACTTGAACATGAAGATCACACAAACTAGTCGACTCTGAGTCACTCACTCGGTTAGGCCGGTTTCCAGCTATTGAATCCTCACCCAACCAGACTGTTGAAATTCTAATTAAAACATGAGTTACTTTTCAGAAGTGTTTCTTGCACATGGACACAAGTGCCCTCGTTTTTCAAAACATATTTCTATGTCTCCAAAAGATCAATGGAAAAATATACAAGTATGTATACACATCCACAACGGACGCTGTAATTTTCCTAAGAAAATGCTTAGTATTTTGGGATACAGAAAAAAGACAATTTTTTGCCCAAAAAGAGTTTTTTTATATTCACAATTTTCTATATATAGCGCAAAATAGAATGCCTTTTTCACCAAAACTTTTGCAAAAATATACAATGTATGTGTATGTATCCACAGGAGAAAATTGTGATTTTTTGAAACTCGAAAGTACAAATTTTGAACTTTTTAAAATCCGGGGCACTGGTGCCTGGGTGCACCAAATTCTCACTCGTTAGTTTTGCCCCTCAAGATAGGAGTTACATCTTACTCCCCCTGTCCCATTTCTAAAGGCTCAATTAGCAAATTTCTCGGCCCAAGGTGCTAACTGGTTGGGGCTGAAATATTAGATGCATTGGTAAGGAGAGGCAATTAGCCACTAATATAGAGGGAATCTACTGCTTAGTTCTTTCAATAACTTGATGAGTTGTTTTCTCTTCGCGGTATTGCACTCCATCGAACGCGAGTCTTCTTGAATCTTCTCCGCGCTGGCATTGAGAACTTTCTCGACTGGACTGATCTTTAAGCGTGAATTCGCTAATTAAATATTAATGCACCAAGGAGGTGGGGATTTTAGGACTTCATGATTCTCGCATTGTACCCGTTGAACTGAGACGGAGGGAGTACACATCAAATCGGTGTCATCACGACGCATTTATAAGGCATTACTGCCTACATTTGATGATTTGTTACTTAATTGTAACAGGCTCACTGGGCCACTATGTCACCTGGCCGTGACAGCCCTATATAAGGCATGACTCGGGTGCCTTTCAGGAGACAGATAAAAACAGGGGCGGACCCAAGTGCATGCTAATGGGGGCCTAGGCCCCCACTCAAAAATCTAAGCTACCTTAGTATCAGTACATATTTTGAAACAAATTTCTTCAAATCATGCAACTTAATAGAAGAAGTGCCCCCGGTCAAATGATGTGCCCCCCTCCCCCCTCGGAATTGTTACTGGGTCCGCCCCTGGATAGAAAGGTCGGATACCAACACTTGTTATTTATTCCACACGAGGCAAAAACTCGAGCAGGGGTAGGGTATTAGAACTGTGATAGAGGGCCCGAAACCGGATAAACCTGTTGTGTGAATCTCGTCCTCGGGTACCTCTATTTTGCCTTGCACTACAACTCTCCATCACATCATGAGTATTTGAAGAAAAATCCTCGACACCTCTTAGTGAATGAGAATCTAGAAAAAAATCAAGAATAGAAAGAAAGAATGTTTTGTAACCCTAGCTCCATGTAGCTCTTTTTTTCCTAAAAAAATCAAATTTATATTTTTTAGTATTAAAAACCAAGAAACAATCTCAGATATAGATAGTGATATGATTTACAAGTGTGCAAATTTTAACTTGAAATTCATTATATTTTAGGCTGGACAAAAAAAAAGAGTGGATCGATGTGGGTGGTGAATGCTACACAGTTTGAACAACTTGAAATTTTATCTAATTAGTCTTTTTGTGTAGCCCAGAATAAAATAAATTTTGTATTGAAAAATTTTGCACACTTGTAAATCTCCATATTATCTATAGTAGGATTTTTGTTCAGAACTTTTTGAAAACTAAAAAAATACTGATTTTGAATTAATTTTTTAAACGAGCTGCAGGGAGCTCGGGCTCCATTTGAACTTTCTGATAACTTTCCTCCCTTTTCTTCTTCTTCTTCTTAGGAATTCCATTATTCTTTCTCTCTATCTATGTTTACTAGTGGTATTTTGCGCGTCGTCACGCCGCGCTTGTGTGTTTTTTGTTTTCAATTTTGAGTTGTCTAATTAAGTTTGTATTTTGGCATTAATAAGTTTTTTTTTTTGGTGAGCATGTGGATATATTCTATAGTACCTTTAATATTGTAGGAAGTTAAAATATGGAAATATACTTCTATCTTCGAAATAATATTTAATGTAAATACATTGTTGGAGGCAGTGCATTTTTTTTTTGAATTCGAGTCCATAATTCGGGAAATTTCATTTATGTTCCATGTAAATATTGATTATTTTGAATTATGTAAATATGTTTTGTGTTCTGATATAGATGGGTAGTGTTGTTTTTTATGAGCTTTTGTTATATAGTTTAGAGAATATCAAAATATATAGCAAATTGAAGTATTTAAATATGTTTCTTTGTTGCCATGAATTTTTAAATGTAATCAAAGAAAATGTATCTAAGTTATATAAAAATGGTGACCAATTTTAAAAATTTAGAAATGCTACGGTAATTTCGAATAGTCGCCAAATTTTAATGTTTGATTATGAATATGGTTAGATAGGTGGGGCCAACCGCGGCACTGTTCAATACGCCGATGGTGAATATTTTTGTGAATTTGAATTGTTTTTTGTTTTGGTTATTTAATGTATGTTGTGAATAGAATTGATGACATTGTTTGTGTAATGCATTTATTTTGCGCATAAATATTAAAAATTATGGTGTTATATGTATTGTAAGGAAAGGTGTTAGTTGTATGTAGTGTAATGTACTTAGTTTAAATTCAATTTGAAATCATTCCGCAATTAAAGGGAACAAATTTATTTTCTTGAAATATTTTATGTAGTGAAGTTTTTTTTTTTTTTTGGAATGTGAGCACATAATTAGATATATTTAAGTTATATTGCTTGTTAATTGTGTGATCAAATATTGTTCCGTTTTGCCATAGTTGTCTTATTTATTGAGCATTATAATAAGACGGAATATGTTATGAGTATGTGGAAATATTGATTATTTTTAGCGTTTATTGAAGTTATATGCATAATTGGAGAGAGTTTAGTTAAATTACCTCTAAATATTAATTTGTATGAAAGGATGCAATAAGTTAGTACTTGGCTTTAGAATTTTAAAATTTCTCCAATTTGGATTTTTTTTTGTAGTTATTCTTTTGTGTGCATGTTGATATGTTTGGCATAATTTGCAGATATGTAGATTTGAAATCGTTGTTGTAGTTTAAATTTCGTATATTTTTTTTTTGCGCAAATAGTATTTTTTTTGGTCAAATGACTTTGTTATTATAAATTGAGAAGTTGCTTATGTTTTGTAGACAAATGACTCCATTATTTAGTGAGATGTCGAATGTTTGGATAACTTGGAAAAAAATATGACTCCATTACCATATCAGATTTAGAACATTGCTTAAATAATATATTGTATGAGAATGTGTGAAATTTAATTTAAATACATTCCATAATTAGGGGATATGAATTTGTATTCTCTGCAATTACTCACCTAATCAAGTATGCGTGGGAAAAAGTACCTTCATATATTTAGAGGAAGTGCATTTGGATATTTTTTTTTTGTGAAATATTGACTCTCTTTGGAATTCGGAAGCATATTTGTTTTTTGCCGTAAATAACAATATTTATTTCTTAAGAGTGGCTGGATAGTTTCTTAAGAGTGGCCGGATAGGTCATTCAAATTTGTTTAGGTGAATAGTTTCAAAAAAAAAAATTAATTTTTTTGTTTTATGCAAATTGTGAAGTGTGAGTTGTCGTTTGTTTTTTTTTTGTTGGAATTTCGTTTTTTTTTTTTGTTGCCATTTCGTATGTATAAGTGGAATTGTTGTAATTAGTAATTTAAAACAATCAAATTTTTTTAGAAAGAAAGAATGTCATGAGGGAATACCTTTTATACTAAATTGTTTGGAATATCGCATTTTGTTTTGAATCTTCGTAAATAAGCGGATATTTTTGGAGAGGTAGTTTTGCGGACATATAGATTTGAAATCGTTGTTGTAGTTTAAATTCCATATAATTTTTTTTTTTTAAGTGTTTGAAGTATTCAAAGTGTGAATTCAAATGTTTGAAATGTCCACAAAACTTCGAAAAGTTTTTTTTTTATAGAAAAGATAAGAAAAAAGGAAAGGAAAAAAATGGACCGGCCCAGCTGCGCGGCAGCCAGACCGGCCCACGTACGGCCCATCTGGAGCCCAGGGCCATGTGGGCGTGGCCGTGACGTCAGCGGCGGCCGGAGTCGGCCGCGGCGGTCGCGAGCTCGCCGGAGGCGCGTCCGTGCGTGCTGGAACGCGGGAGCGCGCGTATCCGGAGCGGCTGGTTGCGGAGAGCCCGTAGGTGGCCGCGCCGCCACGATTTGGTGGCCGGGGCGCTGCCGGCGACGGCAAAACGCGGCGGAGGGGTGCGGATGCGGCGGCGGCGATTCCCGCGCGTCGGCGGCGTCCTGGCACGCGGCGTGCGGCCAGGAGGTGAAAGCGGCGTCGGCGGAGCGTCCGCCGGCCGTAGATCTGTGCGGGGAGGAGGGGAGCGGCGGGGGAGCGCGGCGCCGACGCCGGCGACCTCCGGGCGCGCGCGCGAGGAGGAGAGGAGGGGGTGAAGTGGCGACGATTTTGTGCGGAGGTCCTCATGTTTTTAGAATTTACAAAAAGGTCCTTTCCTTCGTTGTTTTCTGGACTGCGGAGTTATTTCTCGGCCGCGAGGGTTGTTCTTGCTTAAACGCCGGCGGCTGTGAGGCTGACATGTGGGGCCCACCCGGTACTGCAGCTACTGTTCATTTTCTACAGTAGCTACAGTACTCGGGGGGCTGAGAGGCCGTGAAATCGTTCGTCTTTAATATAGTTAGTAATTATCGACGTAAACATCACGCCATACCATATCATAACGTTCAAAACCAGGTTTGCTCGCGCAGTTTCAGAAACCTACATGTATTCTCCTCCTAGAGAGAAAGTCAAGTCGCGCCATGGACGACACGCCAAGAAAACGCCGGCTTTGACGATCGACAATGCCACATACTCCATCGGCTGAACCGACGACAGGCCATGACGCAAACTCCCCTAGCAGAACGATCATAGGCAGCGCAACGTAGTTGACCGGGCCATGCACGTGAGAGAAAACGGGCTGACCTGAAACGGGGCTGTTCAACCTTTGACAATACGAGCTCCAAAAACAGCAGGCGGCTCCTGGTTTCTCGACAAATTCTGCTGCTGGTTTCTCGATATGGATCGTCCGGGACGTCGACGCAGTCGGCTGCTCTTCTCTCCTGCTCGCTGAACACTGGCTGCGCTTACATGTGTACGTGTATCAGTGTATGTATATATACGGCAGAACCATGGGCAGGAAGGAGAAAAAAGGCAGCGGTGTCATCTTCTACAGAGTTTAGAGAGTACACAGCGTTAGGCGACGACATGGGGCGTTGGTTGAAGCCAGATGTACGTGCGAGATCGTTCGATTTTGCCTTGTTTATTTGTTGGGCAATTTGCGTGCTCTGTTGATTCATGCACAGTTTTGTCTTGCCTGCTCCGTAGTCTCTTATTTAGGATCTTTTTCTTTCTTGCCCCCGAGTTCCCCTGGAAGCTGCGTTAACAGCAACCCTGGTGCAGGTTTACCCGCTGATCGCGGCGATGTCGCTGGTGACGGGGATGTGCGTCTTCCAGCTCACCAGGAACGTCCTCCTCAACCCGGACGTCAGGTCCAAACTGCCCGACCCCAACAGTTACTGCACTGCAGTCAGTGTGCACACAGGATGGTTAACTGAAAGTCTGAACTCTCTTCCCTTTGGCTATTTTTCGCAGGGTGAACAAGAGCCACCGGCAGAGCGCGGTGCTGGAGAACGCGGAGGAGGGCGAGAGGTACAGCCAGCACGCGTTCCGCCGCTACGTCAGCGCGCACCGCCCGGAGGTCTTCCCCGCCATCAACCGCTTCTTCTCCGAGTCCGGCAAGTGATCGACGACGTTACCTCTGTCGAAGCATGGGTGTGTATGTGTCGCCCGTGTGAATATATTATCACGTGCGTGCAGTTGCCGTGACATGCCTGAGGTTAATAAAAGTTAGCTTGCTGTTTGCGTCTTGATCTGCGATGTATGCACGTCTGGATTTCAAGTTGAGTCATCAAGTGATGTAGTAGATGGTACTCTAAACTTGAAGAAAGTTATCTCTTCTATCAATAGATTGGATCAAATATATATGCAGTGCCTTGACTTTGGGTATTATTCAGAGTTCAGACTTCAGAGGGATATTCCTAACTTTCTTTGGAGACCAAAGCGCATCGGTAGTTCTTAGGTATATGCTATCTGTCCCTGTCTGATGCAGAGTCCTGAATTGTTCGAAGCATGACTGCGAGATGTGATCATGTATTTCATGTGAATGTGGATGAACCCCATCCCGTGTGTCAAATTTCCGTCCACATAACCGATGTGTCGAATTTGTCAAGTCATATGAGCGACACATCCATGAATTATCAAGCTGAGAGTGATACCTCCATTTTTTATAAGAAAAAAAAATCACAAGGAAGAAATATGTGTGCGCAAAACACTGAGATACACTTCACAAGAAATCAAACTTGATTATAAAAAATGGAAAAGAAAAAAAACCATGCCCACACTTTTGATGTTTGGTACCTAATACTGACCTTGAAAGCCTGAAGCATATTCCTACAGGCCAAGTGGTATGTTCCCCCTGAAGTCAGCTTGCCACAGCCAGAGCTTCCTTGTGGTCTCACAACTCTCCAGTAAACACAAGGGATGCCATGGTATGACCGTTGCGCAGGCGAAAAGGATGCAATCATGCAGAAAGTTCCGTAGAAGATCGCCATTGTGGTGCCAAGAGAGCTGAAATATATACGGTTCCATCGCCGTGGATACAATGTTGTCTCTTTGTTCTGCTGCGGCATCATTAATCCTTATGGTGCAGTACTCTATGGGGAATCAGAATAGCTAAGGCATAAGGTGTGATTCAGTAATGATCTCCTATCCTTGCTAAATACAAGCTCCCCACGGCTTTTTCTGCAATATTGAGTTGCAGGGAGTTTTTTTAAAAGGAAAGTTGCAGGGAGTTATGCACAGCTCAAGAAGCACATTTCTGTTACCATGTATGATGTTTCAAGCTGCAGCAGCTTGTTCAGGCAGGCGATGCGAGGTACGCCTAGTCTCCTCCTCGCCACGGGAGCTTGGGGGTGTTTGGTGGTCTGATGTTGGGATTTGCAGCTCGGCGATCGATGTTCGTCGTCAGCCGACTGCGGTACTGAGCTGTACTGTTACAACTGCTGGGTCGAGTTTGCCGGTAAAAGGTGCGTCCGGAAGACGGTGACCGACCCATTCAGGGTAGTTGTAAGTGGTGGACTCCTACTCTGCTATCAATTCGTTGTGCTTTCTTTCGTTCATCTCCCATTGCTGAACTGTCATCTCAGTGTTGCTCTCTTATTTCATTCCTTAATTAAGGATACATCGTTGCCGTTCAACAAGTACGCATTCCTGACAGACGCACAACTCGTTCTCGATCCACGGAGAGCCGTCCCACACCGGAGTCCCACGGATCACACTTTACAACCAATACGACTCCGTAACGGATCAACTGAATGTACCCTTCAAATTTTTTTTTTTGAATGCCCCTTTCAGTTAGTACCTTCTAAATTCTGGTCACTTGTCTGATTCTGAACTGCTCGAGGATGCAGAATGGAGTTCGGGCACTGATGCTGGACGTGTACGACTTCCGCGACGAGATATGGCTCTGCCACTCGAAGGGAGGGAAATGCTTCGACTTGACGGCATTCGTGAGTAAAAAGCCTAAACCAACTGTTGCAACTTGCAAATGGTCCACTACGACTGTAATAACACGTAGAATGATGGATGGTCTGCAGGAGCCAGGCATGGAGACGATGAGGGAGATAGAGGCCAGGGGCGCAGACGACCGGGGGGGGGGGCGGGATACTATAGGTGGTACTACTAGTATAGTATGTATGTGTATCTCTACTATATAATATGTCTTCAGGTGATGGTCTGTTTTTCTAATTTCCAAATTTACCCTTACGTTGTTAGGCTAAGACAGAAATATTACGCCACCTGCCAGCCGAGTGATAATGTTCGGTTCGGTATTTAGTCGTCGCGACAGTTTTACACAGAACCCCCTAAACAATCAGAAAATAACCCGCAGTCCACTACCACGCACCTTATCCCCACGCGCATCGCGCTCGTTGCCCCGGCCGGCCTCGTGGGTCGCAGCGGGCCCTAGCGGTCGAGCTCGCGGTGGACTGCTCTGCCTCCGCAATTTCCTCCGTCGCGGGCTCGCAGGCGGCAGCGTCTGCGGCGGACGTGGTAGTGGGCCTCTCTTCTCGGATGGGATTGCATCGTGGCACGTGCTCGACTCGTTCGGCCGTAGGATCCTTTGCCGCTGCACCTCGGCAGCATGCGGTGCGCGGTGCCCTCCTGTGGTGCACGGGACCGAGCCGCACCGGATGATGAAGATCCGACCTTGCCCGCTGCCTCGCGCTGTGTGGTTTGGCGGTAAAATACGCCCCTGTGGTGGAGAAATACGACCTATCCAGCGGCGGCATGAGCTTGGCGGCAGCGTCTGCGGCGGACGTGGTAGTGGGCCTCTCTTCTCGGATGGGATTGCATCGTGGCACGCGCTCGACTCGTTCGGCCGTAGGATCCTTTGCCGCTGCACCTCGGCAGCATGCGGTGCGCCGGTGCCCTCCTGTGGTGCACGGGACCGAGCCGCACCGGATGATGAAGATCCGACCTTGCCCGCTGCCTCGCGCTGTGTGGTTTGGCGGTAAAATACGCCCCTGTGGTGGAGAAATACGACCCTATCCAGCGCGGCATGAGCTTGGGCAGCGGCGGCAGCCGGATCCGTCCCGGAGGTCGAAGAGGCGACAACCAATGGGGAGATTGGCGGCAGGTACCACACGACCCTGCGGCGGCCGTACCTTAACGGCCCGCTCCACCCCAACCAGTCCAACGCCGGCGAGCTCAGCCTCAACCCCGCTCCACGCGCCGTCGATTTCGTCGACAGGCCTGGCGATGGGTCGTCATCCCAGCTCTGCGGCCGCTGCTCCGTATAGAACCGAGACCATGCTGCTCCTCTCCTCTAAACTTCCACGCGCGGCGCCTCGCGTTATGGTTGCGATGCATGGTACTGGCACTTTGGCAGCCAGCACACGACGATGTTGGAGCTGCAGTGCTGCACATAATATGCTTTGCTTTTGAGACTTGAATGTGCTCCATGGCTGAACGATTAACATGTTGCAGATGCATTGGATGCAGATGCCAGTATTTTGAATGACTTCGGTTGGATTGCCGTGTCAGTTTTTGAAGCCGTGTGAATTTCCACCCGCCGATCCAGTATTTTCAGTGTGACCGGAGGAGGTATTTATATCTTCCCCGTTGTTTTGGCTAAAAAACGGCATTCAAATCAAGGCCTTAAAAACTTTGACTTGAAGCCGTGTGAATTTTCATGGGATTTAGGCACCTGACTTATGTGAGTGTATTAAGGTTACTCGTCATTCATATGCTATTTTTAATATGAAGGGGAAAGGGAGCGGTATTGAGTTCACTTTGCACGCGAAAATTCATTTCATACCATCTACAATGATGAAAAAAGAAACACTTTCTAAAGCAAGTGTCTACGATCTATCAATTAGCGGCTTTGTTATCGTA